>OMLC01103619.1:0-20000 GCA_900302585.1 Regalecus glesne | reverse complement strand
TATACAAATAGTGTACAGTACGAACAATAAGTTACTCTAAGTTCCGCTGGTTGATTAAATTGGCAAAATCGATTTGACCTCGGTCATCCTTCACTCAGCATTGTTCCAGAGAGATTACACGGCATAGAGACCATCTTCTCCAAGTGGGCATGCATGGCTTGATGCAGGGGGAAGGTCCTTTTGGAAGAACTTGCAGAAGCTTTTGCAGAGCTATTTGTGCCAGAACTCCCCTGCTCCCGTCAGCTCTCTTCTTCTCCTGCTCTGTGTCCCTCGCTCCCCGAGCTTCCTCCTACTGTTTCAGCAGTCCATTGAGAGGTTGGCGGAGTGAGACGGGGTCATTCAGGCAAAGCGGATTCCCTCTCTGACAGTGCCAGGGGTGAATGGGCGGGGACTGCTCCGTTTTCCACACCTGCGTCGAGGTGTCGTACAGGGGTGAGGATTCATCCCTGCGCATGAAGAGGACACGCAACCAGCAACCCTTAAAGGAAGCACACAGGGCCCACCTCCAAGTGATAGTGTGAGCCAGGAGTAGTCTCTGGGAGGTTGTAGATATTGACCACAGGAAGAAGGGTGGGATCCAGAGAGCGAAACACAAAATGGGTTTGGTGCCATCGGCCATCTTTTATCTGAGGCACACAAACACATGACATTTTTGGAGGCTGAAATGTACAATGTATCAATAGATCCAGTTGGAAATTGATTTTACAGGACATGTGAATGACATGAAAATGAAATATACACTAAGTTAGACGACAATTTACCCAGCAGGAGTCTTCTATAATCTCTGGCTCGAGCTCTCCCCCAACTTCAATGATCTCTCCACTCCAAGCTTTGAACCTCACACCACCATGGGCAGGCAGGTGGTTCTCGTCTATCTTCAACACGGGAGCGTTCAGGCAATGTATGGTGATGTGCTGCACTGCTTCAGAGCTCAGTAGGTGCAGGAAGTTCATCTGGACACGACCAACGCTGATTTCCAGCTGTGTAAATAGCCAGAATGGAAAACAAGTTAAGGGAGACTATCATGAAATATTCTTCTTCTTTGCAATAGCATGGAATCCATAGGTAGTTATGAATTTAGTGATATCATTGAAGGTATCCGTGTGTCTAACTTACCTTGGATACCGTGACTGGCTTCAGGCAAGTTTGTCCTCCTCCAGTAAAGTTACAGGAGACTTCCAACGTATCCGAAGAGCAGCCCAGGTTTGGGTCAATCCAGTAAGTGCCTGAGTAACATCAAACCCGCCTGAGTAACAAGTAACTCATCTATGACACTTTGGATCATCAGGCTGTGAATGCTGAAACACATGGACATCCACACTCACCATCGTTCATCTTCTGTTCACAGCTGTGAAGGTCCCGACAGATTCGGGCAGGATTGTCCCTGGTGCCCAGTGGGTTTTTCAGGCTCTGGATCAGGTTACTGAGGTAGTGTAGGGTCTTAAAGATCTCTGTGCCCTGATCCAGCATTGGTAGGTCCATCACTGGCTTGTTCTAGAGATAGAGGAGAAGGAGAGGATAGGAGATGTGGGAGAGATCACAGAGGAATCAGAGAAGACATGAATTTCTACAGAACAACTCCACAAACCAAAGGTCATGATTCGAGGTCAAACTTGTGAGGCCCGTGCAACTGACCTCAGTCCTGAGTGGGGTGTGTGAATCCATAAACAAATGAGGACCATCTTCTCTCTGGAGACACATACAGATATGTTTCATCTCTTGTTCACTTCATTTCACAACTACCACCTGATGTCATTGAAATAAAGGGATGCAATAGTTATGGATGATAATAGATAATTCAGAGTGTCTTACAAATGAGAGAGGAACCGCTGGGGGACCCTACAGAGAGAGAGTGAAATATAAGATTAAGAGGATTTGTGGCAATCATTAAACCTGGTGCTTCCTATTTGTCTACTATTGGGTCATGTCCTTCAAATAGGGGAATTAACTTACAGGAGGTCCGGGGAGTCCACGTGGTCCAGGAGAGCCCTGATGAATGAAAAAGTAGCCGTAATTGAATCAATTTACAATTAAATACCACAATGTTGATGAGTTCATTGAACCCTGTTCAGAGTAAGTTGCTGTCTGTCTGTAATTTTGGTGTGAAAAGATAGCAACAGATTGTGAGCATACCCTTGGTCCTTGCAAGCCCTGTTCAGAGAGAGAGAAATATCAAACATGTTCATTCTGGATGAAGTCATTCCCCTACACCTGCTGTATATTTCATTGTAAACACTAAAGCTAACATGTAAAACAGATGAATGGGATGACTTACAATTTCTCCACGATTGCCTTTCGCTCCCCTCGGACCCTGTGAAGAGATATTTTTATCAGTTAAATTAAGAACATTCATTCATCCATCAATCAATCCTTCCATCATCAACCGCTTATTTGAAATAGGGTTGTGGAATTATGCTGGCGCCTATCCAGCACTCATCAGGCGACAGGTGAGGAAAAAATTGACAGGTCACCTTTCAATCTCAGGGCTTGAGCATTTAAGGGTTCAGTGTCTTGCTCAATGACACTTTGATATGCTTTCTGCAGGGGCCAAGGATAAAACTACCAATGTAGAACAAATCATAAATAAAAACAGCATCTTATCTCATTTTGTTCAATACGTACCGCACTTCCATTAGGACCAATAATGCCCATTGGACCAACTCCTCCTCCTCTGCCCTGTGGACATAGAAAAGTTGATCGGACTGAGATGAAGCAGAGATGGAGGTAATATTGAAAAGGAGGTGATTACAAATATTGTGTATTTAATGTGTCTAGATTTGTCAGCTTACCATTGTGCCCTGTAGCCCCTTTGGTCCCTTTATGCCCTTTGGCCCAAAGTCTCCTGGAGGCCCCTTGGATCAACAGTGGTAGATATTCAATATCTCAATATCCCATCAGTAACTGGTTTTCCTTAATATTTCTGTCCCCTGATCTCTATCTTTAAAACATTACCTCTTCCTCACATAGTAGAAAAAAACGATTCTACAAATACAGTAAAATCGATTCTTCACCCACTCCACCCTGCCTGCACTCTCTTCTCCACCTCTCTTCCACACTCCCTGTTACTTAGTACAGTTGACCCCAGGTATTTACACTCATCCACCTCCCTCATCTTCCTTGTGTCCACCTCTATGATGTGGGGACTAACTGTGACACGTATTACAGACCTGTCATTACAACACTAGTACTTGCATTTGCACACCAGCAAAAAACCCTCAACACAGAGATTCTCTAGTTCTCTTTAATCCAGGGAGCTGAACATTTGATGAGATTGCGCATGTTTGTGCACCTCTGCATTAACACGGTTCACCGTAAAATGTTTGTGATTTATAAGGGTCTGAGACAGTGCTGAGTGGCTTGTATTTAGACAGCTGTTTTTGGCTGAAGAGAAATAGCCTCTACTGCTGGATGGAACGCACCAGTGTTTTTTTAAGAGACTGCAAATCTCATTACCATGACCGCTACTGTAGTTGTTCCTATGTTCTGAATACTCCCCAGCCCCTCTCCTCTACCTTCCTCCCAATAATAGTGGAAGTTTTGAGATCAAACCGTACATTACTCTGATGCTAAGTGACCCTTTGACCCATTTTAGATACAGTTGCGGAGCAAGGGGACTTACCAAACTGGTTTTTGAAGTTCAAGTTGGACAAGCCAGCCAGCGACTCAGTGTTACAGTTATTTGGGGGATTTTAAAGCTGCTTCAAGGAGCTTTTCAATGACCATTCATCAATCTCAGTTTGGTTTCAATCTTATTATATGACTGACATGAGCAAACGGCCATGAGTGAGAGCATAACATGTTGCTATGTGATGGTTTCAAAGTGCTTGTCTGCGCGTTGGATTCCCCACAAACTCTGACAAAACAATATCTAGCACACAGATGGGATGGATCCACAGCCTCATTAAGAAATCACACTGCCTCAGAGCTTTTCCAAAACAACGCGTTTCTCATTCTTCTCTGAGTCACATGCAGAGGCTACCAGACAGGAAATATTGAGCTTTGCAACGAGAGGTAGTGGTGTTGCAAAGGGAAATTGGTCTCTCACCACAGGGGTGCACAAAGTCAACAAAATCCCAAACACCTCAAAACAGATCTGAGGCCCACTTTTATGTCATGAGCAGTCCCCACATTGTGGGGGTGGACATTGACTTAGATGCTTGGGGGATTAAGGCCGGATGATATCCTTCCTTATGCCCTGTAGTGGGTTTGAACCTCCAACATCTGGCTCATCAGTCTCCAAAGTACGTGCTCCACTACTGAGCTACCATGGCCCCCCACCTCTAAATAGATCTAATGACCACATGTTCATGGGATTGCGTTGGTGGAGGGGATAAGACCTTGTGGTTGTGTCGGACTGGAAGCAAAACCTACCCTGGGCCCAGACATCCCCAGAATGCCTCGAAAACCTGGTTCTCCTACGTCACCCTGAAACAGCCAGCACAGCCAGTCAAGAGCTAACATGCAGAATCTCATTTAATCATAACAACAAATAACCAATCAAATCTTGGGTTTTATATAGAATTCGCAGCCTGTTTATGTTATGTGAGGTTAGATATGTTGCTGCTACTTACAGGTCGACCTTTAGACCCCCGATCACCTTGTGTCCCTGGCAGTCCCATCCCACCTCTGAAGCCTCTCTTGCCCAGAGGACCAACCTGGCCTGGAAGACCCTGCTCACCCTGAGTGAATGAATGAATGGATGAACTCATCGATTATATCTCAATTACTGTCCATAGTTTATTTTGACAATTTGATTATTTTGTCGTACCTTTGGACCTATTTCCCCCTGAGTACCCGGAAGTCCTGGGACGCCTGTTTTACCCCGTGAGCCAGATTTCCCCGGAAGACCAAACTCCCCGTCTTCACCATGCTCCCCCTGAGGAGGGAAGGAGGAGAGAGGAGAGGGGATAATAGACTGTGACTCAAAGAAAACAGGGATTGATTTTAAGAATAAAATGCAAAATTAAAAGTAAATAAATGATGATCAAGAATCCTTCCTTTGTCTCACCGGCATGCCTTTGCTGCCGTCCTTCCCTGGGATTCCATCCACTCCAGGCACACCTTCCTGACCCTCTCGGCCCACCACACCCCTAGGGCCAGGGAGACCCACCAAACCCTGGGAATAAAGAAGGACATATCTCATCAGATGACATAGAAAGGAAAAGAAGCTCTCATCTGAGTATAAATATTTTGACTCTCGTTGAGTTTATTGTAATGCAGATTTTAACATGTCCTTCTCTGATTTTAAAAATGGCATTAAAATATGGACAAATGTAAAAATTGCCTCACCAGCATTCCTCCAGAACCTTTTTGTCCTATTTGACCCTGCTTGCCTTTCTGACCCTAGGGGAGAAACATAGATAGACAGACAGACAGACAGGCAGACAGTCAGACAGACAGACGGACAGTCTCTAACTTGTCTTAATTTGAGGTAGAACATAGGATCATTAAAATGGAATGTTGGTTAAACCTGCATTCTGCACAACATGAGGCTTGTGTAATACCTGTAATGGACTCATGTGGTTTGTGCAGCTGAGCGGACCTGCTCAAGGTTAAATATATATTTCTGCACAGCTAAGCAGTGTGCTGACAAGGTTGAACGGTGGTAAAAGTCCAGGGGATTGCATTAAAGTTAATGTACTGCAGATGATAAACAGGAATGCATATCGACCTATACAAGCGCATGTGCATTTTCCCCGCGTCCGAAACACTCCGAGTTACCAAAATTCAGCTTTTGTGTTAATATCCTTACTTGATCTCCTTTGGCACCTTTGGGACCTTGTTGGCCGCGAGGTCCCGGATGACCCTGAAAACATCAGTTAATGTTAATAAAACCATTGGGAGACATCCAATCCTGATGTTGCCGGTGTAAGTTAATTTGGCAAACTCAAAAATACCCTAAGTCTTACTACTCACAGGAGGTCCAGAAGCCCCAGCTCTGCCTCGCTCCCCGTCCAATCCAACCTGACCCTAAAAGCAGAAAGTGGTTGTTTTAACTGCCTGGAGACACATGCATGCTTTGCAAATCACCATGGCTGAGGGATCACACCCACCATGTATCCAGGATCTCCTGATTCACCTCGCTCTCCCCGGTCTCCTGGAGGACCCTGGTAGGATAACAAATTGCATGAGTAAAATACAGACTGCTTCAGTGTATGGTTGACCAATAAAAGGATGACGGAAGTAACTCAGGAGATACTCACTGCATCACCCACAGGACCAGGAGGACCTTCCATTTTCCCATCTTCCCCATGTTCACCCTGCCAATGAAGGAAAAAAGACGTAAAAATTTAGATGTTTTATACGTCAGACAATACAACCATGTCAAAGCGATGCTCTAAATCAAGCTCTTTTTACGTCTCCAAAAATCTTTAAGATGTTGGAATGTCAGCCTCGTGTCTACCCTCCCGTAATAGCATCCTTTTGGTTGCTTAAATGTGTCACGACAAAGGTATAAATGTCAGATCCCATCCTCAGTTTGAATACCAATACAAGAGAAGAACTGAAGAATTGCTTTATTTGCTACATGACCTTGGTTGCTGGAGTTTGTCTTCTGTATTCAACCCATCCTATTTTATAGGAGCAGTGAGTGGAGCCACCATATGGTTAGCCATATGGTTAGCCACCATAACAGTTAGAGGTTCAGCTCAAGAACACCTTGACACACTTTATACAGGACAGGATCAAACCACTGATCTCTGATTGCTATTTTATAGTCCAGCCTCCTGAGCTATGCTGCCCAAGGTCTCAATACAGGTCTCAGTTGAAAATATCTGTTATGCAGAACTAAAGTCATGTACTAGGACATCATGAGCAGCTCTCAACTAAATATAAACTTCTCACTGAGGTGGGTTTTGGTTTGTTTCATTGCTTTAAATGGAAACCTGATTCCTGAGGGTCCTTTGGCCTGTCGTGAATGGTCAACTCGACCAGTGATAATTGAAGTGAAAGTGTTTCGTTGCCACACAACCAAGGCCAGTGGAATTAATTATCTGTAATTAACCCATTCTATTGTAAAAGAGCAGTGAGCACAACCACAACCACAGCATGCGAGGAGCAGTTATGGCTGTAGTGTCTGTCTCAAGGACACCTCGACACGCTTTCTGCAAGGGTCAGGGGTCAAGCCATCAATTTCTAATTACTAGTCTACGGACCTCCTGAACTATGCTGTCCCTGATAATATAGCAAGCAGGCATGAGTTGACGCATCAGGCATGACTCTCACTCTCACCACTATCTCTGGCACCAACGTGCACGGACATTTTGAGGGGCTGTTGCTCTAACCTGGAAAAAGGTCACCCTCCTACCCAATCAGCCAATAAGGGCCTGCATCCGCGATTGCATGACTTCCCATTGGCTATGCAAAGTACAAAGTCCCAGCCTGAAGTATTGTTTCGGCCACCCCTGGCAGGCACATACAGTGAATCTGGTCTAAGATAAAGTTAAATAGTGTTAAACATGAATTGAAGGAGGTGTACCTTTTCACCTTTTCGTCCTGGAGGCCCAATGGGGCCCGATGGTCCCTGATGGCCCTGTAAAGACAGACGTAGACCACAGGGATGAAGTAATAGGTTAAAAACAAAATAATGTGAACTTGACAGATTTGTTGCAGTGCAACCTGTAATAACTTCATGGATACTGTAGCCTGAAGGTGAAAAACCAACCTGATAACCTGCAAGGCCAATTTCCCCCTGCTGACCCATTCGACCAGGTGCCCCCTAGAGAAGGCAACAGTTTGTCTGTTCAGTCTCATGTTCAATAATCTACAACACTGAATAGCCCTGAAGGCTACACGACTACATCATTGTGTTGCATAACACTAATTCAAATTTCATTACATTTTCTTAACTTTACTGGTCTACTTTACCACAGGTCCAATGGTTCCTCTGGACCCCTTAGGCCCTACAGCTCCTGTCATCCCTGTCTTTCCCACTGGTCCAGTCTCCCCTAGGTGGCCTAGATGACCTTTAGCCCCCTAGAAACACACAGGCCAAATATTATAGAAATTAACATCAAAACAGATTAGAGAGCATGCAACAGGATTTCTGTGAGGAAACCCAATGGCTAGTGAATAGTGTTGGGAAGACAACTGGAGATGGTGTAATGTAGTACCTTTAGCCCTGGTTTGCCTCTATCTCCTATCTTGCCAGATTTACCCTCTTGACCCTTTAGAAAGAAGAAGGCAAGTATTGATCACAGGGATGATTTAGATGTCCCAACACGGTGAATGTGAGAAATGTATATTTGCATGATGGTTGGTTACTAATTTGATGAGCCACTTGTAATATTGGTAGTATTGGAGCTAAATAAGATCCCTGCAAAAAAGGTGCCCCTATACTAGTGAGGTGCTTCGGGGAGAAGGTTGCACTAAAGGGAGATCGAAGGAAGTGATATGATATTAAGTATTGATCATTTGTTCTGTTTGCTGATCCTCATCCCACGTGGCTGTGAACCAATCCAGAGTGCTGAAGGTCACAGACTCATGATGCCATCAGAATCACATCATCTGCATAAAGCAGTGATGCAATTCCCACTGTCAGAACACATTAATAAACATTAATCTAATCTATGCCAGTTTAGCTGCCTCAGCTACTGGGGACAGCCACTGGGGGACACTATGCCAGCTCATATTGTCCATCTATCCTGCCATCGTCAACCACTTAGCCAAAGTCAGGTCAGGGGGAGACTGGAGCCAATCTCAGTGTTCATTTGGAAAATGGTGGAGAAACACCCTGGACAGGTTACCAGTCCATCACAGGACAGAGCAGTTAGGGGAACAGTGCCTTACTCCAGGACACCTCGACATTGTGCCAAATATATTGTGATATTCACATACTGTGAGTTTGGGCTTGGGCCTGAGGGAGACACAGACAAACCTTTAATGAGAGTGCATTGATGTTCATTGCTCTAGTCCTGTTTTACACTGAGACTGCAGATCAACCTGTGAAGCACTGAAGGAGAGCTGTGTGTCCTGTAAAGTCTATATCAAGTCACTGTGCCACGGGTGGCAGTACACTCACCCTGACACCAGTGAGTCCAGGATCCCCAGGAGGTCCTTCTTTTCCCTTTAGTCCAATTTCACCTTTGTCTCCTTTGTCACCTTCCTGGCCCATGTCACCCTTCTCTCCCTGATCAACACACACAACAGAAGAGACTAACGAGGAATGTCTTAATTAGAAGTCACTGGAAATAAATAAAAGGGTCATATAATGTATTTTAGGGACCCCTGTCACTATACGTTTATAATCACAGACTTCATGTGATTTAAAAGACACCCGCGGAAATCCAGTTTACCTTGGTTCCATCAGGACCGCCTAGACCAGCTTCTCCCTCCAGGCCTGGTTCTCCCTGCACACATACAAGCACACAAATATACAAACAAAATCACGCACATTAGGGGCTCGTCTATTCATGACTTGACATGAGCAACAGCTTTTGCTGTTGATCATATGAGATGTCCATTTTACGTGTCACAATCAGTCCTCATGTTGTGGGGGTGGAAATGGACTTAGATAGAGTTTGAGAAATTAAGGCCAGATGCCCTTCCTGACACCCTGTGGTGGGTTCAAACGTGCAACCTCTGGCTTGTCAGTTTCCAAAGTGCACGCTGTACCACTGAGCTGAGTGGCCCCAAAAACATGCAAAATTAATGTAGGTAACATCATATTCTAGGGGGCCATAGTAATTCAGTGGTAGAGTGTCCACTTCTGGAACTGATGACCCAGAGGCTGTGGGTTTGAAGCCATCGTGGGGGATCAGGAAGGGCATCCTGCCTTAATTCCCCCAAACTCCATCTAAGTCCGAATCCACCCCCAAAACATGGGGAGTAATCATGACATATAAAACAGACCTCTTATTGGTAATATGAAGTTTTAATACTTTAAAAGCCAGTTTACGTACCCGTTGCCCTATTAGTCCCTGCTCTCCTGTGTTCCCAAGAGATCCGATGGCTCCCTGACACAGACACATATGAATACACACACATTAGAAAACAGTCAGTATATTTTTCCTAACCGGACACCACATGTCTTGAACAATGGTCTATCATCAACAAAGGACCCATTTAAAGACGGATTCTTTCTGACAGAGAAAGACTGACCACAAAGCACTCACACAGGGTTCTGGAGTATGATCAAAGTGGTGTGTCCCATTCAGCCTGTCGCTGGTTTACAGTGTAGTAAAGGGTTACTGTGTTCACAGGGACCCCAGGCTCATTTAAAGACCTCCAGAGAAACTCATGAACAGTGAGACTGCACACACTACTGAATTTATATGAAGGGGCAGCCAAGTGTATCCCAGCGTGTTCATGTGTGTCTATTTGTGCTTGTGTGTGTCGGTAATCCATGTGTGTGTCCATGTGTGAAATGATGCAGCCTCACACTAACTTTGAATGATGGATGAGTTTGGTCATTTACATTGAAATCTTATGTGACCTGACTTCCCTGCCCTCTGTGTGTGTGTGTGTGTGTGTGCATTGTCGGCAATGCAAGCGTTATATTCTAACAGCATCTGACCTTTTCCCCTGGTTCGCCTGGCAGTCCTGGTTCACCCATCTTTCCAGGGGGACCCTGGTAATAGACAGGAAGCAGAAGGTGGAGAGAAGATGGAGAGTGAACAAGTGAAATATAATATGTAATATGTACATGGACACATTCTCCTGCTTATATATTTTTCTCACCTTCAGGCCAATTTCTCCCAGCAGTCCAATAGTCCCTGGAGGCCCAGAGGGTCCCTATGGAAAGCACATAAAGTGAGTTCATAGTTGCATTATTTCAATCACATCACACAATGTTTTGCACAAGCAGGTTAAGAAGAAGCACATCATAGAGATGCTAGGAGCTGCTGATTGGTAAGGCATCACGTCAACCAGAAGAAGGCACTCATACTGTAGTGTTGGGAAGTAGCTCAATGGTAGAGCGTGTACTTTGGAAACTGAAGAGCCAGAGGCAGTAGGTTTGGATAGATTTTGGGTTGTCAGGGTTGGGTATCCAGCCTTAATCCCACAAATTCTGTCGAAGTCCGTGTCTACGCCCACAATATGGGGACTAATAGTGACATGAAAAATGGACCCCGTTTTCACATAAAGGTTCTCAGGCCTGGAGAGGTTCAGAGAAACATGCAGCCATGGTGATGTAGACCCAAACATGAAGCCGGATGAGGTAAACTGTATACAGTAGACCAGAGTGTCTTCTTGGGATCACCATGGTTAAGGATCCATGTGCTTTGATAGTCAACAGCAGAGCACTTTCCCCAGGTTTTATTGCCACTTATTGAAAACAGAAAGTCACAACGTGCCTGTTTGTCAGTATCAGTAAACTTGATTTACTGTACATGCATCGTACCACACACGTTTCCATTATGTGGATGGTTGTATTGAACTGTGTGTGGATGTCTACTCCTCTGCAGAATTGATGATGTGAAATAGTATATGCCCTCACTGATGAACACTCTACATATATCTCCTCCTAACCCTCATCATCCCCCTTTCTAGGGAGTTTGCTGGTGAGGCACTTTGCCCAGAAAACTGTTTCTCCTTCACAGATTCATCAAGTCAGTGATACCGTAAGCCAATGAGTCTGCTGCTGGCAGACCGCTCACCGGCCTCTCTGGAGCAGACGCGTGAAGGATGAAATAGATCCATGGTTCCCCTGCAGGAAACATTTAATACGAGCTAACAAATCTTTTGCTGGCAATATTGGATGTCTCATGAGCTGGTTGGTGGTTGTGAGGTCTTAGAATTAAAACTGTCTGGCCCAAGAGACTCAGGCTCCTGTTTGTCAGCAGAGATGTTCTGGCAAAACCAGTGGTATGGGTTTGGTATAAGGAGAGGAAAAGTCTGATCATGGAAAAATGGTAAGCTGGAGGTGGGGAGCTATGTAAAAGATAGGCCAGCAGTTTAGAAGGCAGATTTAGGGAGAAAGAGAGAGCAAGAAATATGAGGATATTAACAGACATAATAACGGGAGGAACAGAAACAATGGGAAGACATGTGATGGACTCAAAGCGGGGTAAGAGATGAAAGGAGGCTCTTACTGGCTCGCCTGCAATTCCCTTGTCTCCTGGAGGTCCCGAGGCCCCTTGGACTCCCTGGCAGTGAAAAGGTCAAAGGTCATTAGATGCAGAATGTATTTCCAGACAGATGCACACAAACGCTCTTGTGCCCAGACGCAGAACCACACATAGCTGGATGAACATTTCAAAACTTCTATCATAACTTTAGGCTAAAGTAGCAGAGGAAGTTAAGAATATGGAGTATTTCCATCCATTGAAGACAGACGGACAGACGGACAGACAGACAGACAGACAGACAGACAGACAGACAGACAGACAGACACATAGTAGAAGATAGAGAGGGATAGAGAGAAGGACAGAAAGACAGAATGAGGAAGAGAAAAACGATGGATGATCTTACAGGAAAACCTTTGGGTCCAGCTTCCCCAGTCTCCCCAAGCTTTCCCTTTGGTGAAAGAGAGAAGGAAAAATGTCAGTGAATAACTCAAAATCCCATCAGGATGCAGGAGTATGATATCACTGTTAGTTCATTTATATATGTCCATAACACTAAAACCAAGCAAAAGGAAACACTCTCTCTGTCTCCTTAGATTGATTCACTGTAGGTTATAGAGGTGTAGGTATCATGTGTGTAGCATGTGGTTTTTCTCCATCACACTACTGCTCCCCTCTCATGGGGAACATGCAGGGATACAGGATGAGGGACAGATGATGCAGATGAAAGGATGATGCTTTTACCTCTGTTCCAGGGAAGCCCATCTTTCCAGGAGGACCATCAGGACCCTGTTGAGAGAGAGTTCAGAGAAGTGTTCAGACAGAAGGATGGATGGATGGATAGAGAGAGAGGGAGAGAGAGAGATCCATCGGATACCTCTCGGTTCATTTGGATAAAAGATTTGGTCAAACCTCAAAAATACACTTATTATTCGTTCTACTACTTGTGCTACTTTGGGTGCTCCCGTTAGGGGTCACCACAGCAGATCATCATCTCCATCTCTTCCTGTCCTCTACATCTTCCTCTGTCTCACCAGCCACCTGCATGTCCTCCCTCACCACATCATAAACCTCCTCTTTGGTCTTCCTCTCCTCTTGCCTGCCAGCTCCATATTCAGCATCCTTCTCCCAGTATACCAGCATCTCTCTTCCACACATGTCCAGACCATCTCAGTCTGGTCTCTCTGGCTTTGTCTCCAAACCCTCCAACCTGAGCTGTTTCTCTGATATACTCATCCCTAATCTTGTTGTTCTTCATCACTCCCAATGTAAATTTCAGCATCTTCTACTCAACACAATATTACCTGGGTTATTGAGCCTGCATGGAAACTATGTCCATGTTTTTCTTAATAACCAGGGAACCTCGTTGATCACAAAAATCATGTATTTCTTCTCATGGTCTTTTATTTTCTTTGCCATTTCAGCACATCACTGCTTGCTGATATAAGGCTCGGGTGATATTTAATGTATATCCTTAAACCATGGAGCTGCCACACTCTACCTCCATGTACCTTATGTGCAGTGGATGGAGTGACTATTAATTCCTGTAGGAGTCTTACCTTCATGCCCTCTAACCCCAGCTCTCCTGTTGCACCGTCAGGCCCTCTTGCTCCCTGAAACACAAGACAGTTGTCACATTACCAACAGAGGTCACTGTAACACAGCCAGACAGTCAGTCACAACACACACAAACATGACTGTCTAGGGAGGTTGTCCCCATATTGAGTCCGTGCAAACATAGAACTGCTGCACGTTAAATAGTACAATGTGTGTGTGACAGAGGGAGAGAGAGAGAGAGAAAGAGGGAGACTTTGCCTAAAAGACAGCAGAGTGAAGTAGAGAAAGTTGAAACGAGAGAGGAAAGTGAGTCAGGAAGACAGAGAGAGAGACAGCATGTAAAGAGGTCAATTGGCTTCTCCGCAGGGAACCCACACATGGCCCACTAATCTTCAGAGGTCACTGGTCTCTGGTCACTGATTCTTCTAACACAAAAGCCGGGACCAGGACACCCATACACACACACACACACACACACACACACACACACACACACACACATTTTTATGCTACGTGCACCCACCCACAGAACAGTCCTACTGTTTAGGTTAGTTGGGAAACAAAATCTATCCAAAGCACTTAAAGGCCTGGTGGCCCAACGAGAGGTGATAATGAATAGGAGACGGACAGTGAAGTTGACAATCCTCAAACCGACACAGCCCATCTACTCTGCATCTGCACCTCGACTAGATGCCTCCTTCTCCTTCTGGAAAGGTCTGAAGTTCATCCCTGTCTGGTGAAAAATGGCTTGATATTCTATAGATCATTCATCCCCATGAGAGAGAGGTCCGGCATTAAGGGTGGATGTCCTTACTGATGCCCAGTGGTGGGTTCAAACCTGTAACATCTGGCTCATGAGTTCCTAAACCACATGCTCTACCACTGATCTACTGCAGCTCCCTTAGTTCCTGCAAGTAATTGTTGAATACCAGAAGGAAACAAAAATATAAAAATGCAATCTTCTCAGGATATTTTGTAATGTCAAAGGAGGAAGGGTAGTCAGTTTACTTCAGCCACACAGGCAGCCTTGTTGTGTGACTGGTTGATGACTGGGCACAGTGGGAGTTTGTCCCACTGAGTACACTGCTAGCTCAAGTCCTGTAAGCCTATTATACATAGAGCTGGATGAGCAGCACTCATTAACATTCCTGTCTGGAGTAGCTTCTACCTACTGCTTGAGTTTACATAGCTTGTTAGCTACTGTATAGCAAACCCATTTCTACTTGTCAGGTCATGGAAGGAAAAAAACAATCACTCAAACAAACAACGCAGTAAAGGTAAGCACAACAGGATGCATTGATTTTAACATGAATGGATTTCTCACCAACATAACTGGTCACAGTTACTAGCTAAGATTCCATCAGTCCATCTATCGTCAACCACTTATCTGAGGTTGGGTCACGGGGGAACTGGAGCCAATCTCTGTGCTCATTGGGCAAAATGTAGGGGAACAGGATGAGTCGCCAGTCCATCTCAGGCAAGAGCAGTTAGGGGAACAGTGTCTTGCTCAAGGAAACTTCAAAACACTTCTCTGCAGGCGCTGGGATCCAACCTGCAATCGTCCAGTCACCAGATGATCTCTCTACCCACTGAGCTATGCCCACCCTAGTTGAGATTCAAAATGCACAGAAAAAAACACCATGGAACTGTCCTAAAAACATCAACCCAACCTACTCCAATACTAATATCTACAGACCAAATGTGAGAGATCTGCATGTTCTTTAATATGGAGGTCATTAGTTTAGAATGTGTAAGTTAGTCATTATGGGATATTCCTCCAATCTATCCATCGTCAACTGCTTAGCCAAAGTTAGGTTGTGGAGTCCTACAGGAGCCTATCCCAGCACTCACTGGATGAAAGGTGGGGAAAAGATAGCCATTCAATCTCGGGGCTTGAGCAATAAGGGGTCCAGTGCCCTGCTCAAGGACACTTTGATGTGCTTTCTGGGAATTAAAACCACAAGTCTTCTGATTACTTGAAAGATTACCCTACCTCCTGAACTATTCTGCCCTTCATCAGTAATTATGCATTAAAAGTGGTTGGTCATATGTTGGTTCTTAATGGAAGACATCAACATACTGGCTAAAGGCTTTAGTTGATGGAACAGACAGTAGATTAAATAAATGGGTGAGACGGAGAGAGACAAAGATAATCTTTTTTTTAACTCAATGATCCAGGTAGTCAAAAAGTCGAAATAATTTGAATCGGATCATCTGGACACGAATTCAAAAAATAGGAGAACGTTT
Organism: Regalecus glesne; assembly: GCA_900302585.1. Lineage (NCBI taxonomy): Eukaryota > Metazoa > Chordata > Actinopteri > Lampriformes > Regalecidae > Regalecus > Regalecus glesne. Next base: position 4,191 of record OMLC01103619.1, on the reverse strand, counting down.
CAGTTTCTCAAGAGGTTTCAAATGTTGCTCGAGGTCTGATACCTGCAGCTATCTCAACTCCTGATGTTGTCATTCCCATTCAATTTACATGGTAGCAAGGCACAATATAACATCTGTCTGGGATCCTAGAGAGAAGACACGCATTGCATTTCTGACATATTCAAGCGTTGTGCCCAAAGCCAAGGAGCCAACAAGCCAAGGGTTTAGAGACATATGGTATAACAATAAGAATTATTGTAATTCAGCACCAGTTAAGTCTCATTTTAGGCTAAGCCACCCCCAACATTAAGTTTTATTTGGCTAAGTTGAGGAAGAGTTATGGTCATCCAGTTTTGTGCCTCAAAATAAATGAAAGAGCCTGTTCTTCCCTGTGGGACAATAAAAGACATCATTTTTCACCAAAGTAGATGTCAACTTGTGCGTCTGAAGATAAACCAGCCCTAGTATTGTGCGCACAGGTTTGTGAATACACATCCTCTTTTGTGAATGATTGAACCAATCCAGGTTTGTGGAAGAAACCCAATCTGTGAATTCATCTCACTAGCTTAACCCAGGTATCTGGGTCTGGGATTACCCAGCATTGGTCATGGAATAACAGGCAATTTATTGGTGTTGGAAGCTACCGATATCAAGATTAATTGAAAACACAGCTCGAGACACAAAAGCGTGTCCAGGTCAAACAGAGCCAAGCCTATCTCCTATAGAAGGCCCAGGCAAAGACACTCGACGCTATTTCATCCTACCTGCCAGCTGGCTCAGCGGAGAGTCCATGGACCATAGCTATAAAAGACATCTATTAAAAGGTTTTGGAAAAGGCTGGAGACAGGATCTGCCAACCACAAGAGAGCATATCAAGGATGGAGAGAGTAATTTTGGCAGTGGTAGCTGAGGTGTTTCCATTCAATACATCAGATTAAGGAATTCTGTGCAAACCTGGCATTGAAAACATGCTTTTTACAGTTTAAAAATGTCCTTGCAACTGTCCATGCCATCTCCATCTTCATCTTTCTATTTGTCCCCCTCGTACCCCTTTCTTATCATCATCATCACCATCAACATAAGAGGTCTATTTGAGGCTCATTTTTGCACGTCACGATTAGTCCCTACTGCTATTATTATTATATTTGGCTGCTCCTGTTAGGGGCCACCACAGCAGATCATCATCTCCATCTCTTCCTGTCCTCTACATCTTCCTCTGTCTCACCAGCCACCTGCATGTCCTCCCTCACCACATCATAAACCTCCTCTTTGGTCTTCCTCTTCTCCTCTTGCCTGGCAGCTCCATATTCAGCATCCTTCTCCCAGTATACCAGCATCCTTCTCCCAGTATACCAGCATCTCTCCTCCACACATGTCCAGACCATCTCAGTCTGGTCTCTCTGGCTTTGTCTCCAAACCCTCCACCCTGAGCTGTTCCTCTGATATACTGGTTCCTGATCTGGTCCTTCTTCATCACTCCCAATATAAATCTCAACATCTACACCTCTGCCACCTCCAGTGCTACTGTCAATGATATCATTGGATTTTTTTCCATGGACCTTCAGGGACAAATGCTAAATTATAATAAACCGGTCCATTTTACATGTCACTATTAGTCCCCACATTGTGTTGACGGATACGGAGTTAGAGGAACCTGGGGGATTAGGGCCAGATACCCTTGTTGACATCCCATGGTGGGTTTGAACTCGCAACATCTGGCTTGTCAGTTCCTGAAGTGAATGCTCAACCACTGAGCTACCATGGGGATTAAAAAGCAAAGAAAACTGCTAAACGGACCCATGTGACAAACAGAAGCCTTTAGTAGATATTTAGCACACAGTTGACCTCCATGAGGTCCAACCCTCAACCTGCTTCCTCAAGATAATGCATATGTCCTTACAACAGCTTCTAGAGGAACCCATTGCCTCCACAGTCAACCACAGACAGATCACATTTTCCATGATGAACGTCATGTAACTTTGCTGATGGCCAGCCTTCTTATAACCATTTCATCAACTATTTCAACAACAACCCATTGTTCCTTTCTTACGGAATAAAGACGGTTAGTTAGCTTACACCACTGGCTCCCCTCCAGCACTTATAATGAGCATTGACTTTTCAAAAAGCTGAAACAGACTGTAACGTTTGACCCCAAGATTACACTATCCAACTCATCCAGTGAACACACATGACATCACTCCGACTGCAGCTCCATATCACTTCATCATGTGTAGCACTAAACGTTTTCCTATAGCCCGACAACTGAAATGACGCTGTGGCCTATATTACACCATACTGGCACTCACTCATGCATATACACACATACACACACACATTACACAAGCAAGGACAATTTCGCTCAAACAAAAACAGTAACGCATGTCAGGGCAGATCACTTGACATGTATGTGACCCAAACTTCACCTGGAAAAATATAAATGTTGGATTTACTGAAAAATGTTATGTAAAGTGATTCCATCCATCTATCATTGTCAACAGCTTATTAGAAGTCGGGTCGCAGGGAAATTGGAGCCTATCTCAATTATCATTGGGCGAAAGTCCAATGATAATTGAGTCCATCAAAGGGCAGAGCACTTAGGGGAACAGTGTCTCGCACAAGGAAACTTTAACAGGCTTCTCTGCAGGTGCTGGGGTTGAACCTTCAACCTCCCAAACACCAGAAGAGTGCTCTACCTACCGAGCCATGCCGCTCATTATCAATATGTGCTTAAGGAATGAGAATTTACTTAATACAGTTGTATGGGACCTCTTGACATGACATTTTCAAGCAAACACAACCCTTCCTTGTCACAGTGTTGTGTCTTAGCAATTATATTTCTTATTTTGGCCAACAAACACGCTCATTGCTGAATGCTACTTGACAAGAAACCCTGTAGGGATGATGGGGGTGAAGCTCAAACCTTACCCGTCGGCCTTTGGGTCCTCTGGTACCCATTGGTCCAGGCGATCCAGGGGGGCCCTGAGTAACAAAAGAAAAAGAGGGATGAGAAAAGGAAGGGGGGGGCAAGGGCTTAAACTGACAGAGCACAGAGCCCACTCCTTGCTGACCCTGGGAGGCAGGCTGACCTTGGGAACACACTATGGGGTTTGTTGTTGGATCTGTCACTCATACCAATTAAAGGGCCTTCTCTGGAATCCCGTTTCTCCGCACCAGAGCTCTGTATTTATGTTTGTTTTGTGTGGCCCCCACTTCTACAAATGCTTGCCCCGCACCCTATCAAAACTGCCAATGGCAGGGCCACAGCAAGAGGAAACAGGGGCAGCTTCTAATTGGTCAGAGGTGTTGGGCTTTTGATTGACAGGAGGGTAATACAGCTCCAGCAGGAGGCTGCCAGGCTTCATAACCCTCAGAAAAGTTCCCCAGAACTCGGAGCTATTCATACAAAAAAACCACTGCCATGTGATGAAAGAGGGTATAGGCTCGGACACCAATCCACCAGAAAGATAACTTGTGTTGACAGAAACATAAAATGGCCAAAGGAAAAGGAAATTCAGAACCATAACTTGACAGATTTCTCATGGGGACTTTTATAAAAGGCTGCCTTGTGGATGTGATCATTTCTTTTCAGCAACCGTTATTTTGAAAGGAGAATGTTTACTAATGTTGATCCTTCCATCCATTGTCAACTGCTCATCTGAAGCGGGGGACCCCAAACTTCCCTTCCCCTGGGCACATCCACCAGCTCTGACTGGGGGGTCCTGAGGTGGTCCCAGTGTGGAGATATAATCCCTCCACCTGGTCCTCAGTCTACCCCGTGGCCTCCTCCCAGCTGGACGTGTCTGGAACACCTCACTAGGGAGGAGACCAGGTGACCTCCTGACTAGATGCTGAACCTCCTCCACTGACTCCTCTCTAGGTAGAGGAGCAGAGGCTCTACTCTGAGACCCTCATAATGACTGAACCTCTCCCCCTGTCTCTGAGGGAGACTCCAGACACCCTCATGAGAAAATGGTGTATGTGGTGTAATTCATAGAGTGAGGAAAAGGTAGAAGAGGGCAATAACTTACTGGTCTTCCTAGTTGTCCTGAAGGCCCGGTCTCACCTGGTGTCCCTGGGTGACCCTATTCCAAACACACAATACGGGGAGATTGAGAGATTGAGTGAGAGGCATAGGTTGCTTGTGGACACATAAGCATGATAAACACATGTGACCCTGGACATCTCCGGGCATCAGAGATCTGTTATCGTTAC
>OMLC01103618.1:26898-45876 GCA_900302585.1 Regalecus glesne | reverse complement strand
GGTGGGCTCATGCCGTATCACCAAGGGAGGGGTCAGCTGTCAGATATACTCATTCACACTGGCTTTTAAGCAGTTACCTATTTATGAGCCACAGTTGTGAATGGGAATATGCCAGTGTTGACTTTTGCTTGGTTTTCTTTCAATGTTATTTATGCATCCTTTTTTACTGCCAGCCTGAGGGAGGCTGAGCTACTGCACCATGCCAATAGATTGAGGGCCAAGTGTTGACTGGAATCTAGTTCATTGTCCCTCCCTCTCAAAAAAGGCCGACTTCAGGGATCAGGGATACAGCAGCACCGTTGTCTGCCCTGAGTGTGCTGGTTGTTGTCCAACTAAACATTAACCTACAGAGAATCACCATGGAGACGGCAGTAATGAAATGAGAGTTTTCTACATGATGAAGAGAAAGACATCACTTCTCTTTCTCGCTTTCCACCACTTTTTCTTTTTCTTCTTGTTTTGGGCTATTTTTTAACCTGGTGTTCAAGTGTTTACTCTCAGGGATTCTCCAACTCTATGACTCTCAGTCTTTTAACCATTGCACAACCACAAACAAGCTGACAGCGAAACATGAGCTGCACCGACGCCTTTCCCTTATCTCCACACACACACACACACACACACACACACCAGCAGAAAGCTTGGCTAATTAGATCAAGGTTTCTTGTTTGCCTTACAGGCAGTTTACTCCTCTGCCAATATTACAACCTTAAAGTCTCAAGTAAACTAATCTCTTCACGATGCCTCATCCTGTACAGCGCAATAGCAGAGAAATGATGTCAACAAGCTTAACTTCTACAGACAGAACAAGTGATGCCATGCCACCTGTACTGCTTTCTGGTGTGAGTGCTTTTGACAAACTCTGCGCCGGTTTTATTGGAAACCGAAGGATAATTCCTTTTCTTAATCATCACAACCTGGGTCGTGTTTTCATAGTTTTAGTCATTTGTGAATATTAGCAATAATATCGTTTTACTCAGCGGCTTCATTTAAAAAATATTGGATATGGGACCACTGCTGGACACAGCTTTATAATAGCCTTTTATGGGCCCAGGGAACACAGGCATTCAGATGTGGTTTAAAATTTTCATTTTAACTGTGATAGCTCAGTGGTAGAATGGGTGCTTCGGGAACTGACGAGCCAGAGGCAGCAGGTTCAAACCGGCCACTAGGCGTCAGGGAGAGCATCTGGTCTTAATACCCCAAGCTCCATCTAAGTCCGTGTCCACCTCTATAATTCCCGCTTTGGGAACTGATTAGCAGCAGTTTGAACCCACCGTGGGGCATCGGGAAGGACATCAGGCCTTAATCCTCCAAACTCCAAGTCCACGTCCACTCCCACAACTTGGGGACTAATCCTGACACGTCTATCTAAACCAAGTATGAGGAAGTGAAAACAAAAGTACAAGTTAAAGGCTATTGCCCGAGATGCTTCATTTTAACATGGCTGCACTACTTCTTGGTTCAATTTGAAGGAATAACCAGGCTATATTCACCGTAGGTGGTTGTAACGGATGACTTACTTACCAGACAGGAGGCACAAGAGGACATTTATGACCACAAAGGTTGTCTGGACTCAAGGTCCAATGGAATTACCCGGAGGCCAAAAGTAAAAGATGGATTACCAAAGAAATGTGTGTTTAATAGTTGAGGAGCGCTCTGATTACTGTATGACAGTAACTTATTATGTCTTAAGAATGGTCTCTACAAAGTATTTTACACATATATTAGATTTTCAACACACCTCATAGGTGTGCTTAAACCAAGGCTTCTTTTCTCAGATGAGGGTCAAATGTGAGTGACCCTAAGGATATGGCATCAATTAAAGTCATAATTAAAGTGGCAAAAGGAAATGATGTCACACATTTACAGGGTACACTCCTGACTGACGAAGCCAAGAAACTGAGAGGGTCAAGTTAATCTCCATAGAATAAATTTGCATTTCTGGAGTCGGATTTCGACTCGTTTGGTAACGTGAGGGTTGAATGAGGGTGATGTGATCATACGTATACACACATGCTAGTGCAGGCCTGAAGGGAGAATAGGAAATCAGTAGAGGTCTCACCACTGTCACTGTTGTCATCCACGAGGATGATCTCCTTGAGGAAGTGTGCCGGGGTGTGGTTGACCACGCTATGGACGGAGCGCAGGATGACTGACAGGGCCTCGTTCACAAAGATGAAGACCACGGAGATCTGCGGGAGGTCCTCAGGGTATGTCAACTGCTTACACCTGTTAAGATTATGGACAAAATGAAGATTTGAATGCATTAATGACACACTAATGGTGCTAAATAGAATTTGCAAGTGCGATATTACACCCCCCCCCAAAACACACACAGCTTCCCCCTACGTGGGCCTTTCGTTGGAGAGGTCAGGGGATGCTGTTTTCCGAGACAAAACAGATTAATTGTTTCCCTGTGCTGGTCAATGAGACTCAGATGGTTCTGGGATAAAGTTCTCTGGCCATTTAAATTGCTATTTTTAACTTGCATGGCCCACATTTTAATCACTGGTTAAACTGAAGTCAGTGTGGCTACAGGCTTGGAATTCTCTCTGAGCAAACTGCACATGTCACACATTACTTATAATACCTACTGCATACAACTACCGAAGATCGTATCTGAAGTCTTACTTCTGTTTGATGGCTGAGCCCCTGTGTATATATGTACATGGATATATTGACTACCACTGCAGCGCACGTTGTCAAGTCACATGCAGCTTTTGAAGCGATGAAGGGAGAAATAGTGAATTGTTCCAATTAAGGCCATGTCTTTCTCGTGCATCAGCATTTTGACTGGTTTGTGTCATAAATGCCTTTGAAATCCAGTCATAAAAAGGGAAATATCGGCTAAAAATAAAAGTAAAGAAGCAACTGCAATGGGTTTTCTCAGGAGGGTGTCTGGTGTCTCCCTCAGAGACAGGGTGAGAGGTTCAGTCATCATGAGGGTCTCAGAGTAGAGCCTCTGCTCCTCTATCTAGAGAGGAGCCAGTGGAGGAGGTTCAGCATCTAGTCAGGAGGCCACCTGGTCTCCTCCCTAGTGAGGTGTTCCAGACACGTCCAGCTGGGAGGAGGCCACGGGGTAGACTGAGGACCAGGTGGAGGGACAATATCTCCACCCTGCCCTGGGACCTCCACCTCAGGACCCCCAGTCAGAGCTGGTGGATGTGGTCAGGATGAGGGAAGATTGGGGTCCCCTGCTGGAGCGGATACCTCTGTGACCTGACTTCGAATAGCTAGTTGATGATGGATGGATGGATAAAAGTGAAGAGGAGAGACTTCAACAAAATTGCATTTACAATGTTCACCGGCGTGAGATGTGGCAGAAGCTCTCAGAGCCTAATTACAGCTGCTTGCGTATTCACTAGATGTGGGCGTGGCTGAAAAGATGAATTATAGAAGCTTGGGGATGATATTAACCCACAATTTCTCCCCAAACATGTCAGGGGCTCCCTTTCTCTGAGGGGAGAAGTTTGCACCTAAATGGAAGCACACCCCGTTGACACCCATTATAACAATCTCACTATTTCTCTTTCTTGTGCTGTCTCACTCACTCGCCCCTCTGAGCTTCCATCTCTATTCTCTCATATTTTCTGCCAAGCAAGGATAGCGGAAAAAACACTTTTGTGGAGTAGTGATTGGAATTTGATTTCTAGTTGTCACGTTTCAATGACCCAGCAGATGGAATGAACCGCTCTCTATACCACAGAAATTAACGGTATCTTTCTCTCTCACGCACACAGAAGTGCATGTACAGGGCAGCAATGCGGTGAAAACAGAGTATTTGTCGCCTGGTGACAACATCAGTTCCCGTGTCCATCTATTCCCTGTTACTTTGGAAGTGTGCCATTTTGTCTTAGCTATTATGTGGATTTTAAGTCTAGAGATGACAGTGCTGACAGCATAACAGCACTTCACCTCTCCATCTGGCAAAAGTGAACACATAACAAGTCCTGAAGATCCCTCAAGTTATCCTAGATAGCTCAGGAGGTAGGGCAGATGATTAGTAATTGGATATCGGTGGTTTGATCCCCTGCCCCTGCAGAAGGCCTATCGAGTATGTCTTTGAGCAAGACCCTGAACCCCTCACAGCTCCCCAAGCGCCACAGGGCAGCAGCATTCACTGCTCCTATACAATAGGTTGGGTGAAATGCAGAGAACACGTTCCACCAGCTGTGGCCATGTGGCAAATAAAGCAATCTAATCTGATCTGATACGAGAGTTTTGTGTAATGTGCCATGAAAAGCCCCCCCGTTGTGGGGGCGGACATGGCTTAGATGGAGCTAGGCCGGATGCCTTTCTTGATGCTCCACAGTGGGTTCAAACCCACAGACTCTGGTGATCTAATTTAATCTATTCAATTTGGGTTACTAACACGGCTCGCAACGAAGCCCCTTGACTTGCCTCTGCTTTGTCTTTCATTACGTTCACATATTCAGGGTTTGAGGAAAAAACAGGGATGCAGTGCAACAATAGTAACTGTTGATCGTGACATTGCCCTGGGTGCTGTTATCAAGTTGATTCGATGCGCTGACCATGAATCTGCTGTATTGTTGTTTGCAGCTAAACCTGCCAAGCTCTTCCCCTGAACATCAGCCATGGCGGTGGTTAAAATGAACTGCAAAGGGCAAGTGCAATGGTTCCGCCGCCAAGTAAGACACACCCAGGTTTTTAATTAAACATGATGTTGACTTACTTTGGCATATGCCACCACGCGCCCGATGTCACCACCACGGCTCATGAAATGGATACGGGAGGAGACACCGGGGGAAGCCAAGACAAGGGACTTGCATGGGAACTTTGGTAAAAATGGGAGCGGTTCAAGAATATGGTTTCCCTCCAGGAGCTCATTCGGGGACGGATTAAGTTCGCCTCCCTTTCTGTGAGAAGAGGAAGAAGCTCCATTTATTCGTCGTCCTACATACATGCAATGACATTTGTTCTGCATTTCACCCATCCTATCTTACAAGAGCAGCCGCGTCAACACCTCCGACAGTTCCTGCAGGGGCAAGGGATCGAACCACCAATCCTGCGATGGCCAAATGACCGCCATACCTCCGGAGCTGTGCCTCCTCCATTTGATAGTACCCTGGTTGACAGTGATGTCAGCTTCAGTCAGCGGCATCTAGCCTCCTAGAGGAAGACAATGTGGGCTCTGCCGGCAGGGACATCCAAACAGCAGATGGATCCCAGCATGCTGCTAACGAAACATCCTCCTCTCTCCACCCATTCCCGTCACACAGTGCGTCTCGCAGCCTCTTGTGTTTCTGTGGGCATGTGTGTTTGCGTGCCTGGCCTGTTCTAGCACATTCTCACCTTCCCAAAATGAGAAGCGGCATTAGAGAAACTGGCAATTACACTGACGGAAATAACAGATGGCATCTTATAACCCTCTGGGAAATCAACAGCATTAAGACTTGTTGCAATAAAATGCATAACCAAACAATGCAACACAATAAATAGGGTCACTGCAGCAGTTTCACTTTTCTGCTATCTTGCGGCCACTTATCGAGGGCCGCAGTGGTTCAGAGGTGGAGTGAACGCCTCCACGTTGGGCGTTGCAGGTTCGATCCCACGGCGGGGTGCTAGGAAAAGGGCATCCAGTCATAATACCCCATGCTCGGTAAATGTGGGGTATATTTGTACAGCCCGTTGACTGTCCTTTGGACTACAACAGTTCTACTCAAGAATACATCCATTTATCCATCTATCCATCCATCCATCCATCGTCAACCGCTTATCCGGTGTCGGGTCGCGGAGGTAGCAGATTTCAGCCGGGACCTCCAAGCTTTCCTTTCCCTTGCAACATCCACTCGTCCATTTAGCATTTACTTTATCCAAACTTCTTTCCCCTAGCCCTGCCTGGGCATACTTCGTCATTTTTAAGGACCGTCTCAGGAGTATTTGTACACCGGTCGTCTTGTCAACATGGCTTTGTCCCCTGCACTGGTCAAGTCAAGTCTATTTTATTTGTGTAGCTCATTATCCCAAACTAACAATTTTCCTCAGTGGACTTTACATTAAAACAACATTCTGTTCTTAGACCCTCACATCGGACAAGGAACAACTCCCTTAAAACCCCTTTAACAGGGAGAAAACTAGGAATAAACCTCAGAGAGAGCAACAGACGAGGGCTTTATCTCCCAACACAGACAGCCGTACAATGGATGTTGTGTACACAGAATAAGACCCTATTTACAGCAAACAACATGATCAGGATAACAGAAGTGTAATTGAGTTACAAAAGGTAAAATGGTAATAATAATGATGACCTCCTTCATAGTGAAGGTAATAATCCATCCATTCATCCATTGTCGAACGCTTATCCGGTGTCGGGTCGTGGAGGTAGCAGATTTCAGACAGGAACTTGAAATTTTCCTTTCCACTGACCACACCCACCAGCTCTGACTGGGGGTCCTGAGGTGGTCCCAGGGTGGAGATATAATCCCTCCACCTGGTCCTCAGTCTACCCCGTGTTCTCCTCCCAGCTGGACGTGTCTGGAACACCTCACTAGGGAGGAGACCAGGTGACCTCCTGACTAGATGCTGAACCTCCTCCACTGGCTCCTCTCTAGGTAGAGGAGCAGAGGCTCTACTCTGAGACCCTCATGAGGACTGACCCTCTCCCCCTGTCTCTGAGGGAGACTCCAGACACCCTCCTGAGAAAACCCGTTTTAGCCGCTTGTATCCGTGATCTTGTTCTTTCGGTTATGACCCAATTTTCATGGCCATAGATGGGAGTAGGAACTAATCAATGAGTGTCTAAAATGCAAACATGCCAGATCAAGCCATGAGGCCAAGATTCCTCATATGTCAAATGTGGACAAATGGACTGATGGATGGGGATCCTTAAAAGAGGTGGGAATAGCAGTAGAAAACATTAGTCCAAGCATCATAGTCTGGACCACCACGCTGGTACCGATTACACGTCCCAGGTTACACAGAAAATGAGAAAAAAAACAAAAAACAACAACCCTGAGGGACATTCAATCAGCAAGAGAAACTGGTGTCTTGCTCAAAGACACTCCAACATACTTCGCTACAGGTGGAGGGATCAAACCTGCCACCCTCCGCTCGCCAGACAACCGCTCTACCCCGACCCCCAGGGGCTGTGATACCGCAGTTGTAGAGCGCGCACTTCAGGGCCTAATGAGCTAGAGGCAGCGGGTTTGAACTGCATTTGAAAACCTCCATGGCCAATAAACTGGTTCTGATTTCATTTGAGACCAGAATATAGAAGGTTAGGGAAACTGTCACTACCCCCTCTGTGTTGCATTTGCCTGCAGAAGAGATGAGGCTCAACCACAGAGGTGGTTTCTGATGGACTACACCCCATACCTCTATCTACGCTCTCTAGGCTGAGCTGCCTCTCTCTTTGCCAGAGTAAACGCACAGGTATTTTGATTGATAGTGGTTCCACAGTATCATTTGGGTTCCCCTCGGCACAATCCTCCTGCTCTCCCCCACCAACTTTCTTTTATTTCCTTTTCTTTTTCCAGTATTGCTCCTCTCAATCAGCCCAGCCAGCTCTATAAGTACCTTGACAAATCTGGTGGCGAGTCTGAGTGAGGGATTTATATATATATATATATATATTTTGCTTACACCGTGACTTTTCTTTGCAGAGGCACAGCCAACGAAATGACAACATTGCAAAGTGAAGCGATTTATATCTCAATCTGCTCAGCCGTCTGTACGTCTCACCTAGCACCTGCGTTTAACATGGCCACGCCGTGAGACTCTGAGCAGAGGCTCTGAGGCGGTCTCATCCCTTCCAGTTGAGCTGTGGTCTGCGGCTGGGTTCCAGTGCTCTGAACGTAAAGTGATATTGTACTGCCATTGCCCTAGTTACTGGGATCCAATTTAGGACATCGCTCAACCTTAAATTTGTACCTGTCTGCGAGAGCGGGGGAAGCCTTGTAAGGCTGTAACAGGATGAGCGATCGACTCATCTGTTTGTAATGGGACTGAGCCGAGCGGCCGGTGCTCATAATTTGACCTGGAACGAGCTTTGACAGAAACAGAATGCCAGATTAAGACTTATTCCCATCACACCACCTCCCCAGCTCCTCCTTCTGCCTGGCCTGACCGGCCCCCAGCCTCTCTGTCTGTCTCACCCCCCACCCCCTTTGGCTGCTCTTATTCGGTGTGAAATGTCACATTAACCTCCTGCAACCTAAACAACGCAAGAAACACCAAAGCAACTTTCCAATCAGGGAGCCCACTTCCCAGATACATAATCACTTGGCTAGTCATTCCTCTGTCCTCCATCCAAAAGATAAACTCCAGCACTGGGGAGAGCAACAATTTGCAGTGGAAGCTTTACCTCGCAAATCGAGGGCAACAAGACCTTGTGGTCTTACTCAGTGGTATCAGACGTTTTGGGAGATGAAGATGCTCCTGTTTCTCTGGCCTCCCCTCCTGTGCTCTGCTCCATTTATCCCCCTTCTGAAAGATGAACCGACATAATATCCTCCCATTGGCCAAGAGGTGGCATGGAAATTACATTGAGTGCAATAGGCAGGTACCTGGGTGAGAGCACGGGGAGAGAAGTAGGTGATGAAAAGGGACCTTGATGGTGTTTAATTACACACACACACACACACACACACGCGCGCACACACACACACACGCGCACACACGCACACACACACGCGCACACACGCACACACATATTTTAGCACCACCAGATTTCACGGCTGAGTCCACCATTATTGTTTATCTCTCCAGATGCCAATGGGTTGTTATTGTAGCTATGAGGCCGTCACGCTGTGAATGCAGAGTCATGATAAAACACAGTCTGCTTAATATTCTAGGTTCTTCTTTCAGGATGTCTCAGCTAAAGGTAACCAGCAATGCAAAAGCCCACAACAGCAGCCAACGAACAGGGATTAGCGGTCGTTTTTTTTTTGTTCCCATCAGAATAAGTGTTCGCGAATCTGAATTGAACCGAGGGTCCAGTAGTGACAGTAATTAATCTGAATTAATCTTTCTCTGAGGGAGAGAGCGAGGGGGAGATAGATAGATAAAGAGACAGACAGAGAGAGAGAAAGAGAGAGAACACATCGAGCAACAATTAATGTTTCATGAAGCTTCACTTCCCTGCAGTCATCCAAGGCCTGTGCGCTAAATAACTGTTCAATTAAAATCTCATTATGTGCCCAGTACCTGCACTTATTTCCGCCGTGCGCCAAACCCCTGATGGCCATGGTACGGAGCAGAGTAACAGAATCACAACGCCGAAAAATGGGATTGTCTCTCTTGATGTATGGGACATAAAATCGCAGCACTTCCATGCAACATTCCTAGCTGGAGTCCTGACAACATCAGCTGCTACAAATCACTGTTAAAAACTCCATTTGAAATTGACATTTGGCTTTTTAGAAACAATCAACTGTTACTGTGAGTAATTGTTCTGCCCAATCAAGATTATTTCCCTCACTGGTACTGGAAATATTATAATATTGGTATGATACTGGAATATCATAGATACTAGATACTGAAATAAAGGCATTTAGTACGCCTGTTGGGTAGTTGTCTTGTTAAGGATGGAATGGCATCCTCTTATGGGGACAGTGCTTATTAATGAACATTTAGAATGTAAATATGCCAGATTTAACCAGCAGGCTAATTTTCATCTGTTGTCCCAAGCAATTAAGGGTTCAGCGTCTTACTCAAGGACTTTTCAACACGCTTTCTGAAGGAATCGGGGATCAAACCACCAATATTCTGACTGCTAGAGGACTGCCCCACCTCCTGATCTATCCCGCCCAAAAGGATAACAAGGATGAAGGAAAACAAGGATTTCCTTGTTTGAGATGGTTTGTGTTCATGTTAAAATAACTCCAGTATATTCTCATTTATGGAGGCATCCACCATTCAGCAGATAGTTAATAAAATCCACAGGGGGAAGAAATTTGAAATACTTAATCCTGACCCTATGAAGCTGGTGTGAAATGAACACCACATAAAACAGCACTGCACTGCAGGCATGGTTTACAACCCAGAAAAAGGTACTTTTGCAAACATTCAGCGCTGACATCTTCGTTTAAACAACATCCCATTTCCTGTTGAATCAGTCAATTAGAACAGTCCGTTCCCAAAACCCCTCCATTCCAGAGGCACTCTCAGCTGACGTTATTAATCAGCAAGCTCCTTTTTACTCCTCCTCCTGCTCATCTTGCTCTTGACTAATTTTCTTTTCCAGGCATGAAAAGGAACGAGGAACAAAGCGATCTGGATGAAATGAATTGTTATCCCGGCTAAAGCCCATGGAGCCCTCTCTCTCTGCCGTCAGATTTCCTCTCCACATCTCCGCCTGTCGCCATTGTTCTCTGATACTGTGATACAAATGCCACTGGCAGCCCTGATTACCCCTCCAAGCCCTTCCCTCTCCACCTCCTGCTGCACTCGCTGCATCACAGATGTAACTACATGGTCTAAAATCTGAAATTTAGACAGAATTTAAGGCTACTAGCTGAATGTCCTCAACTCACAGGGAAAAAGGACAGCTGCAAGTTGCCTTTTATTACATTATGAACTAGCTCTTGGACTATCATAACCATCTCAGCAGTGTGGGATGATGGCCTTTCATGTCAGGATTACATGTGTCTGAAACAATTTCCTATTGTGCAACTCCCCTGGCCAAGGCAGTGCAGAGAAATGCCTTGAAGGCATGCAGGCTGGATTGGACTGACTGGGGAAGAAAGGAGTGAGAAGCCAAAAAGAGTAAAGTGCCTGATAAATGGACTTATTTTTATGTAACACTTATCTAGTCTACTACCCTGAGATAGAATGGTGACCTATCCAGGGTGTTTCTCTGCCTTCCGCCCAATGAGCACTTGGGGTAGGCTCCAGCAGATCAACAACCTGACTTCGGATAAGCGGTTGACAATGACTGAATGAAAGAACCGTGACTTTTACAGCTGGATAAGAACATTTGCACTGACCTAGCTTGAATTTAAACTCAAATTTGGCCCAAATGTTCAAGTCACTGTAAATAACAAACAGTACAGCTTCCAATGTGACAAGACTCTTGAATTAACGGTGCCATAGATATTTTGAAGAGATCATAAAAATAGCTGAATAAGTTCATCTGGATGAATGAATGGACAGGAAATGCATTTCTTCACATTCCAAGCAAGGCAGAGCTGCACCAAGTATGGCCTTGGTGGTTTTCTTAAAGATACTTGTGGGGAAACGATCACGATTTTCAACATTGTCTCTGTATATGTGCCTTAGGGATGGCAGCCAAAACACTAAGCAGCTGCCTGTGTGTCTCTGAAATGCTGCCAAAGTTGTGCAGGCCTGGCTTCTTTGTAAGGTATTCAGTGGAGTTTAATACGATGGCTGTATGCACCATTGTTGATCACGACGTTTTATACAACGTAGTCTATTTTTATGGCGAGCATTTTCACATTCACATAGTTTGCCAGTGATATTTCTGGTGGACACTGTTCTGCACAGCTTTATTGGCATTTCGACAGCATATAGAGGAGACTGCTCAGTATTATGGCTCTAAATCTGGCTGAACAGATGTGGAAAAACTCATTTAGTTTTCTGACTGGTGCTGACCAAATCTCTAAATCTGGCTGGACACATCCTGCCCTTCGATGGCTATGGTGAAAAACTGAGATTGCACTCTCGTCAAGGCATGTTTGCCTCATTCTGTCGGCAATATAAAAGATTTGCAATGAATATATATTAAACACTTAATTTCAGTGTCTTTGCCTGTTTGCCAACTGCCCACAGTAAAAGCCTAGTTTTGCAGATATGGCCTCGTCTCTATAGAGAGTTCCCTCTGCAAATACCACATCACTAGTTCTAATGGGCCTGGGCATAGCTTCCAAATCAACATCATATTGCTACTTTATAGTACCATTAAACAAGGTTTGCCCATGTCTCTTGTCCTAAGCAACTGCTTTCAGATCATCCCCGCTGGTGGGAGATATGTTGCCCCGGTATTCAAAAGCAACAGGGGCAGGGGTAGTTTCATCCCCTCTGCCATTAGGTTCCTTAACAAACACAACCCCCTGATAAACTCATCCCTCATCCTGTCCTTCTTTGTCACTCCCAGTGAAAAGCTTTCCATCCTCTACCCATCTATAATTCAGGTTAAGAGTTCAGATTAGACAAAGAATTTGCAACCGAGCGCTATTTTTAAAGAACACCATCACTAGATGGCCTGCCCACCAAAGTATTGATTGGTTTCTTCATAACTGAAAGCTCCGCCTTTTTCTCCCACCATCTGACTTTGGTATTGGCTTCAGCACAACTCAACTCCTTCAACTAGCAGCTGGCTGTTGAGAATATAGGAGTGGTTGACAGAGTGTTGTACCAACAACATGTGCATGGGAAAAAATGTTGAGCATCGAGATTGTTCTGATGCAGGTAAGGGAAAATCACAAAAAAGGTGAATAAACTTCTGATCCAGTTGAACATTGTGATCGTTTCCCTTTCAGATAAACCTGCATCTGATTGTCTCTCTAAACGCAGGAATACCCTGTTGAAGGAACCCGAGTAGACGGGGTAGAAAAAAGAAGAGTGAATCTAACGTGGAGGAGAGGTGACAGGAAATGGAGGCGGGCAAGGTGGACCTACTTTTTGGGCCTGTAGTCTGGGATGCTCCTGTCCAGTGAGATGTGGTCGCTGAGCTGAGCGTTGTAGCCGTACTCCTCATACTTCCCCTCTGCATCCCGACTGTCTTCCCCTAGCGTGGCAGCAGCGCCTCCCTGGCCCAAGCCACCTGGTCCCTCTACCAGTCCCATGGGCTTAGCCAAGCCTGAGGAGAAAAACAATCGCCCATGCAGAGGTACCCACACAGGGAGAGTGTAGGCACACACACACACACACACACAATCCCAGCCATACAACACACACAGAGGAGGAGACAGGTGAGAAGAGAGGGCATATGAAAGGACAGCTTATTGGCGGTGCTTGGCAGACTGAGGAGCAAGGCGTATGGCAGCTTTAAGACCCAATGGGGACTCTACTGTAGGGCATCATTACACTGTCTGTCAACAGAAGAGCTGCAAAACACCCACTTGGACATGGATGTCACAGTACTGAGCAGAGCAGAGCAAAAATGAAGGAAGGCAGTGGAGTGAGAAAGTGCAGTTTGATAGAGACCTCTAGATTCACAGTAACCTACTAGTAGTGGTCATAGAAAACATCCGTCCTGGTGTCAAACCAAACTCTCCAGTGTGACTATTTCAATTCTACTTGGTGAAGTAGCATGTTCAGGCCTGACTTTCTTAGTCACTCAATGAATTCCTTTTGCCAGGCATGCCTTGCCAGCTTTACTTTATGATGTGACAATAAAAAAATGAATCTGACTTTACTGGGACATGCCTGAAGATGTAACTTCGACCTATTATCTATTAAAGCCATATTAAAGTTGTAGCCGCTATTGTTTTGATAGCAGCTCTGGCACATTGTGCTGTGAAGCTTTCTGCCATGAAACATAAAGGGGGCTCTTTATGGGTTTCAATATCTCTTCGGGCTGTGCTGGCACCATTTAACCTTCGACAAATGGCTGTTGCAGTTTGTACATGAAACGCAACGTGTTTGTCCACAAGGTGGGTGAGAAGCCGCTGCTTTGTAAAACGTTACGTCCTTCTTTTCCGTTTTGCAAGAAGGAAGTGAAGTGCAGTCCCTAAAACTGATAATCCGTGGGATGGGAGCTAACCGTTCACATCACAGGCAAGACTACAAGTCCATCCATAGTCAACCACTTAGCCGAAGTCGGGTTGCCGAGTCGTCCCAGCACTCATGGGGTGAAAGGCAGGGAAACGCCCTGGAATGGTCACCATCCCTTCACTGGCAAACCTATCCATCATCCATCATCAACTGCCTATCTGTTGTCAGGTCGTGGAGTCATACTGGAGCCTATCCCAACGTACATTACTGCCAGAATAAGAGGTAAACTATAGATACCAAGATGGGTGATCTGAAATAGGCATTTGGTTCTACAAGACACCACCAACCTGCCATAAGGAACCAGTCATAATAGCTCCATACCGAAGCAGTAAACGCTGTGTACAGAAATGTCTGGTAGCTTAGTAAGTGTGAGGCATTCATTGTAAAGCGCTGAGTGGTCGGTCGTTAGACTGGAAAAGTGCTAAATAAGAAGAAATCCATTCACCCTTCCACAAATTGTGATAGGTCTTTACAGGTCTTGGCCTGAGAAGAACATTTGAAAGATTACCCTCTCAGAGAACAATAAAAACATTTTATTAGAAAACACGAGCCTCCCATCTCCAGCCTTATGGCAAGGCCAAATTATCAGCCGTCCATGCTGTGTGAAGCCGCTGTGGTGGCCGCAGTTATAATCAGAAGGAGATTTAATGTCACACACTGAAATCTTCCCTCTGCTCTTCATAAAGTGACTCATCACTGTGACACTAACAGACCATAACTCTGTGGCTGTGGTTTGGTGACGTGGGACAATTTGAACCCAATACACTCTGGGTAGGTTATATGTTGGGAGAGGTCAGGCTTATGCATGTGCCTTTTTATAGATCTGGCCTCCAAATATGTAGTGTAGTCTTACAGATATTGGTGAAATGTGTCCCAAGGTATTTGTAATCCACCAGTGTCTGTATCAAGGTATGGATATGATTGATTTAAAATTCCTTTCCACATGGCGCTAAAGTGAGGCATGTTTGTACTTTCCACTGAGAGAGGTCTGTTTTACATATCACCATTAGTCCCCACGTTGTGGGAGATGAATAGATTTAGATAGAGCTTGGGGGCGGGATCAAGGCTGGATGCCCTTTCTGACATCCTGCGGTGGGTTCAAACCCACAACATTTGTTTCGACAGCTTCCGAAGCCCATGTTCTACCACTCAGCTACTGCTGCCCCCCGATTGTTCTTTCCACTGGTTTCTTGTTAACGTCTCACTTGACTATTTAATACTCCGTCAGGTCTGTGAATCTGCAGCATCATGTTGGATGATTTCTGTGTTAGATGTGTGTCAAGTGTGGCCTCCAACGAAAAATGAAGTTGCCTCTGTTCTCCAGACCAACAGATGGATATGCAGACAGTAAACAGTGCATTTTATATTAGTGCATATCAATGAAGAGCTCAGCTCTCAGCCTCACCCCTCCAGGAAATGCAGAGTAATCACCATATTTGGTTGGCTGCAAATCCTCGGGTGCTACTGGAGATTTTGTAATTGGAGCTGAATGGTTGCAAACTGGCATCTCCCCTGAGAGGGATTTGGCTTGCCCCGCACCAGCCGATGCAGTGGCATTTTGACAAGCATGGGTGGGGTTCATGTCATGGATGGCCATCTGGCATAGTAGCTCATGCCACACAATAACACACATATTCTCCAGAGCCCAAGAGGGGAGGCCGGAGGGCTTTCTCTGGCTTTGCAAAAGTCTCGGAAGGTCCCCAGTTTGTTTTTCTCTTTGCTGTGCTATTGTGCTACCCTTTCATTTCACGTTCCCTGGCTGATTGAAGAAAATTCCATTACGGGATGAGACCCACTAGATGCTCTCAGCACAAGGTCTGAATATGTACTCTACTGTCGTCTGTCTGTCAGAGTGGAGGATTTCAATATCAGTTTGGGGTTTCTATGGATACGGCTGGGCTCTTTCATTTCCTGAATGACGAACCAGCTCACTTCATGGAGGATACTAGGAAAAACATGGGTCTATTGTACCATAGCTGTGGACAAAGTCTCTTCTGGTATCACCCTAAGGATAAATTGTGGTAATAATATTCTGCCTGGCACCGACGCCTCTTTGTTTTCATTTTCCTTTTCTTCTGAGGCTGGGAATTACTGGGGGGGGGACAGAATGTCATATAAAAGAACAAGTTAATAATGCAAACAGCGGCGGCGCCTTTCATCTTGTACGGTTCATCTATGATGGGAAAAGATGAAAAATTGAACGTTGCATGTACACGGCTGTATCAACAGCAAAACCCGAACCCTCTCTTCACAGGCCATTATTTTTCTAAAAACTGATGGGTCTCAACAAGAACAAGTACCTTTAGATGAAGAGAAAGATATCGGCAATAGCAAAGTACAGGAAAACAAAGCTGTTGACAATAAGAATTAGTCTGCTGCTCGGTGGCTGCAACATTCACGATTATTTCTGGGACTCGGGTTGCCTTCCAAGAGGAAGCTCCCAAGCTAAAAAATGCATGCACTTATGGTGGACCTACTATTAGGCACTTTGTATAAAAGCATCTATCGCATGGAATATGCTGTGCTTTAGTAGAAAAAATAAAAATAAAAAGAGGGGTCCATTTTTACAGGTTACGACTAGTCAGCACATGATGGGGGTGGACTGGGACTTAGATGGAGTGTGGGAGATAAAGCCCAGATGCCCTCGCTGATGCCCCACAGTGGGTTTAAACCCGCGACATCTGACTCATCAGTCCTCTAAGCCCGCATTCGGATTCAGTAAAACAGATGCGAGGTCCATTTATACAAGTCGTGATTAGTCACTACATTATGGGGGTGGACATGGACTTAGATGGAGCATCAGGAATTAAGGCTCGACGCCCATCATGACACAGTGGGGATTTGGACCTGCAACATTCAGTTCTTAAAGCCTGCAGTTACCTAGGGTTGATGGAAAGAGGTAACGTTTTGCCACGATGCTAGATAACGTACACGTTCCTGCCACATAATAATGTGTTTCATGTAGGCCTATTAGATGGCTGCACCTGTTACCAATGAGCAGAAATGAACATCAGGGGAATACCTCCGATAGGCTTGTTTGGGCGACAGATGTCTTTAACAGACGACACAACATATGTGATTAAAAAAACGCTTTTCAGCTCGATGGTGAGGAAATATATAAATAACTATAGAAGAACTTCAATTATTCATTGCAAGCTCACATTTCATAACTTTTTCCTGAAGTTGAAGATTTAAGTTCAGTTTTTCCATCTAGCGAGGCATCATTCATACCACCATCACGTACCCGAGACTCAGTTTGCAAACAGCATGTTAACAACCACCTTCATTATCCCACTATATGACAGTTACTATGCAGCTTCTGCCCCCCTATTAAAAGGGCTCGTTCCCCACCCGGTGTAGAGAAAACATCACAGGGATGATTCCCAATACGCTGCTCGTCCATGGCATGTGTGTGTGTGTGTCGCCACAGATCTGCCACGGAGCGAGGTGGCACCGAATCGAACCTCAATCTGGATGGTGCCGTGTCAAAGCAGACATCCATCTCACTACACTTGTCCCTCAGAATCCATTTGTCCAAATCCCTGTGACATGACGCATTAAATCGATAACGGGATGAATTATGGAGCAACCTTCTGGAAGTGTCTGCTTTGGCCTTCATGTGATGCTCTCAAACTCAGAAATGCCTCCAATTTTTTTGTTGTTGAATGATTTAAGAGGCAGCGTGGATTTATGCATGTTCAACATGATGCAGGGACACTAAATATTGATGGTGGTGGTGCTGGAGAGGTTTGGGGTGTGGGGGTCTCTTCAGTAAGAGCGAAGTCTCTTGCTCTGGAGAGGTTTAAAGGCTCTAGTGGCTGGAAGGAATTTGTAAAATACTGAGAGCCTGCTGAAGAGCTGCATAACATCTGGATCTGCCACTGGTGATGGCAGGGCACATTAAGGGGATGATAAGTCTGATTCACAAATTTGTTGGCATATATTAAATTCAATGACCCCCTGAAAAAAATAAAAAAATAGAATGCTGTATCTCAGCTAAATGTAAGAGCTTGCATGATAATTAAAAACAGACCCCTCAAGGCTGAGAGGATCCGGGCCTCAATAGTAGAAGTGGTCAGTACAGTGAATATAGTGCGATATAGTGAATCATTCATAAAACATAAAGCCTTTTCTCTTATCTAGCACTGTCAATTTGTTTGTCATCCATCAACAAAATAAACAGCATCTATTTCAGAGCTGTAGATGGGGCCATGGTTGTATATCCTACTCACTGAGAGCACAAGACAAACCTGGATAAAGGCAGGATTTGCAGTGTAAACTCTGAAGCATTAAAGGTCACATGAAGTCGCATTTAGAGGCGCACAAACTTCCACCGGCTTGACAGATTTCTTAATATAACAAGGTGGGTGTGTTGGATTTTTGCAATGGGGATCCAGTTGGGTTTGACTGGCAGCTGATATGCGATTGGCTAGTTTCAGTTTCGGTGGTGGCTCACTCATTTTTCAATCTCCATCGCATTTATTGGGCATTTATGTCAGTGAGAGGGCCGTTTTTACATGTCATGATTAGTCCTGACATTTAGCAGGTGGACATGGACTTAGATGGAGCTTGGGGGATTAACATAGGATGCCCTCCCTTCCTGACACCCCGCGGTGGGTTCAGACCCACAACATCTTGCTTTCAGTTTCCCAAAGCACACACGACCGCTGAGCTACCATGACCTCTAATAATGAGTCTGTTAAAGTAATAGAAATAAAATTAAATAAAGAAATAAGAAAATATGACTAAAAATATGTGTAGTAAAATATGAATATTATATTTAATATAAATGTATGAAATATAAATATGTAAATATTTATCTACTAAATGCTCAAGATGACAACAGAATGTATCAGTGTGCAGCAGTTAGATAAGTTCCATTTGAGTAAATCTGCTGAACAGCATATGCCATTCTCTCATCGGATTCCATCATCTCCTCTCATCACTGCATGACTGTGGGGCTACGTGAATATGTGCGACGTGAACTCCATCTCCAATCTGCTGTCAGTAATTTTTTTAGTGCTACATTAGCGATTGAGGCTGAATGCTGATTATCGGGTTGGCCGCTGAATACATCACTGTGATTCCTAAAGGCTAAGCGGAATTGATTCTCATCTGTCTCTGAAAACAATTTTGTCCACTGGCGGATCATCTACAATGCACAAATTGAATACAATTCATTTCATCGCTCTCCATCCATTCCTTAATTTGAATGTGCAGGGATGTACCTTCATCGCCACTAAACCCCCCCACCACCACCACCGCCGCCGCCGCCGCCAC
>OMLC01103618.1:9234-26878 GCA_900302585.1 Regalecus glesne | reverse complement strand
GTGCTTCTGAATTGCCGTGTTTGTTGGGACTCCAGCTCTTATGATTGGTCGGCAGGTGGAGCATCCTGTAACAGCCTGTGAGGTGAATAATATTTCCTAGGTGCTCCTGGCAGCACCCCACCAGGTCGCCATGCTGTCGCTCCTCAATGGAGCAGCTCTCACCTTCACTCTGGAGACATCTCATTAATAATGACAGCACCCATAGTTCCTGAGGATTTATTTTACTGGTGCCTGAAAGTGAATTTTCATCAGGCCCAGAAATGGCAATTGCCTGTACTCTGTTCTGTCTCCGCATGGATGCCTTTTAGTCAGAGGGACATTTGTCAATATACTATATAAAGGAATGGAAATCACTGTAACGTTGTTTTCCTGACTGAAGAGTATGCTCCTCAAGACAGATAGTTTATTAGTTCCCATGTAAGCCTGACCCGACCAATCAACAGGACACATAACCCTTGACTCACACACCAATGAATATTCAGAGTAATTATTCTCAGTTATGTTTTTTATGGAGATTGCTTTGCTATCTAGTTTAGAACACTCACCCAATCAAACAAGAGTAAGTTTATTTTCAACAGTCACTCTGGCTTGTTAGAGAATATTGAGCCTCCACATAATCATGAAATATTAATGGATGCAGTTTCATATAAATTATGTGCATTTTTTACAGCTATTATATCGAGAGCCCCCCAGAGGTTGTAGTCATGGCTATATAGACTGATGGTAACCTGTAGACAACATTTCACAATGATGTGATATCCGAGTGTTACAAGAGTACGTACGGCTCTACTTGCAGCACTACTAACAGCACCTCCATTGTTTCCTGTTCACGCCATTGGTCTTATTCCAGCAGCCCTCTGTACCCCAAGCATCCTTCTTCACCCAGACGGAGCTGAGACACAGGCCGACTCTGTGCGCCGAGCTTGTTGTGTAGTTTTAGATTTGTGAAATGAGATTTTCCACAGGCTTTGACCTGTAACACTTTTACACCTCTCTGGCCTTTGATGAAGCCCTCCGGACTTGTGTTCATGTTGAAGTTTTAATGAAGGTTTCAAGCATTCCTACAGCAACTTTTCACCGAGGATGTGACCCTGATTTTATGGCTCCCTCTTGACATTTAGCCTCGACAAGCTCAAGTTGTTTCTCAGGGGAGCAAGCCCAGACTCCCTTCTTTCTCTTAACAAACTATGAGGTCAGAGGAAGAGGTTTAGTCAATTTGTTATTCGGTCTGCAATTAGGAGATTTGTTTTTGGTTCTAATTTAGGAAAAGGCCATATCAAACCCACATGTGAGTAAAAACAGGGAGAAGGCAGACACTCATCAGTGATGAATTAGTATTCATGACTATTTGTACTTTGTCAGAGAGGACACATGGCATCATAGATGCAAAGTACATTGGTTGTGTAGCTTTGTTGTGAATAGAATGGTAGAAGATCATTGTCTCACATTTGAGATAGGAAGGAAGGCTCAGTAACTGCACATTTGTCCTTTGAGTAGCTGCACATGACATATTATTTACATCATATCGTGAATGCTCAACCGTGGCACTGTCAAATAGATAGACTGACTGATCAGATGTCCTTTTTTTCCAACCAGGTCTTCTTTTTGATATTTAAAGGTCGGTCCAGCTGGGATTGATGAAATTATTTAATGTATTCGGGATTTGGTTTTAGTCGCCTCTCAGACTGCATATAATTAGCAGTAGCCTAACGCAGTAGCCATTTATCAACATCTAGTACCTATTTTCATGAGTTTGTGGTTGTAGTTGGAAGGGAAATAAGTGTCATGATTATTCCCCACATTTGGAGTTGGACAGACTTGGATAGAGCTTTGGGGGAATAAGGCCGGATACCCTCCCTGATCCCCGTGGTGTGTTCAAACCTGCAGCCTCTGGCTTGTTAGTTCCCGAAGTCTGTGCTCTATCACTGAGCTACTGCAGCCCCCTGAAATAAGATGAAATAAAACATTTTAGTTGCCCTGTGGATAAAAATGAAATTAGTTTTAGAATGTTCTGCATGTCATTCCAGGTTGCAGGTGCACAATGCAAAAAAGCTCAGTTGAAACAGCTGGTAGCATAATATAATCATTTGAATGTGTGCAATAGGGGCTTGCATGTAAAGACAACAGTAGAAAAAAAATTAAGGGGGTAGAAAAAATAGTATGGGCCTCATAAATAAACAAAATCCAGAATTGATCTCACCTTACAGAGAGGGGGGCCATCCAACCTCGGCATACACCTCACAATGATGACTTTTATAATTTCACTGGTAATAAATCTTGGTGCAGAGTGATAAACGCTGTCCAAGGACTTCAGGCTGGCAACTGAAGCATGCATGTATAAAATGTCCTCATAATCCAATACTGACTGAAAAGTTGCTTCAATAAGCGTTTCTTCTGCAATGCAGAGGAAAAACAAGTTTTATTTCTATAAATAAAACCTGTTTTCCCTAATCTGCAAATTCAAATTTCCAAATTCCAAGATACCTGTCTGTAATTCTTTCAATATTTGTACTGTTTTTAATAGAGTTGACGAGACTATTGGGCATATTAGAATCAATATTTTGGGCTCTGGTAAAAAGCATAAATTTCATGTTATCAGCATTAGGAACTGTTTTATGGTTATTAAGTACAACTTATAAATCGGTAAAGCAGTGCTGAAAGGATTTTACAGGATTTTATTTTGCGGTACTCTTATTGCTATGGGAAATTGTATCATTGGTATAAAGATGAATTTTACAACCATTTACAAAAGAAACAATATCATCTATACACTGAGCGAACAGAGCAGGTCCCATGATTGAGCCTTGAGGTACACCTGTGGTGATATGCACAATTTCAGATCAAATTTTTCCAATAGCCACACACTGTTTGTCTATTAGATAAAATCATTTATACGCAAATGGTGAAACTGTTTACGAGCAATCTCATCACATCACAAAGCCTTTCTAAAAGTAATGCATGGTCAACTGTATCAAATGCCTTTGAAAGATCAATAAAAAGACCAAATTTATAAATTCATAACCAAATTTACAATAATGTCATTGAAAACAAGAGTAGCGGCAGTAACAGTGCTACGATTGTCTCTAAAACACGACTGATGAATGCTTAGGATAGAATATCTTGAGAGAAATTATTTAAGATGATTATTTACTAGGGATTCTGGTATTTTCACCGGGCTAGATAGTTTAGAGATAGGCCTTTAATTGTTAAGGTCAGTTGTCCCACTGCCTCTATGTAAAGGAATTACATATGCAGCCTTCCAGGCCTTTGGAACTGTACCAGTTAAAATTGAAAGGTTAAACACACATACTTTTTTTCCTGACTAACAATTAGAGCAGCAAGGTTGGAGAATTATTGGTCAAGTTTATCCCGAGCAACCAATATATTAATGTCTACAGCTAGCTCTTTGGCCACATCATCAGCAGAGAATGGCTGTAGTGTAAAATGAGGCCTCAGCATTACCTGGGTGTCAGGATCAATAGCAGACAGAGGGAGCAAATAGGTTGCCAGCAGATGCAAAATGTTTTCTAAAAATTACACAAATCTCTACATGGTCTGAAATATAACACCCATCAGCTATATCATTTATGGAAAATGAAGGGGAATACTTATGGTCTAGAGAGTCTACTGCCCCGTAGAATTTGGCTAAATATGAATACGCTCTTGGAATTGAAAACAAATAATAATTAGATTTAACCTTTCTTATTGCAGATGTGCATTTGTTTCTAAGCTGCCTAAAGGCAAGCCAGTGACCGGTGTCCTCAGTAAACCTTGCAGGATTACAAACTCTATCTCTCTCTTTAGGTAAAAATGAGATTTCTGCTGTACTTGAGTGTGCAAATTCCACTGATCCATAACTAACTCGCGTTCTCAAATCTTTTGGAAGAACGATTGATGTAATCCTCTCCATAGAGAAGCTTTTATTAATTCTCTTTTATTGTTTTTAAGGATTATTTTTAATGTCAGGCAGTATGATGCCCTTGGTTATAACAAACAAGTGAGCTCAGGTGAATGTTTTCTGTACACTTAAGAGGCATAGAAGAATAGGAGCATCCATATTGACAGATGTATCTGAAAGTAAACTTTGACAAGGGACACAAATGTGAGCTGTTCTACTTTATTATTACAATTTTCAAATATTGTATTCTATCAAGGTAAGAGGAAAGAGTTCAAGGATTTCGGAACAAATATGAGACTGATGAGGTTTGGTCTGCAAACCATGTCCAACCGATCAGGAGTGGTGCAAAATGGTGGAAAAATGAATTTTCCATTACATTGTCGATGCACTTCCAAATGGGGCTAATTTGATCTAAATGACTCTTATGCAACATTTCTATATCTCATGAGTAGTAGTATGCTTATGGAAATGTCTTACAGATGTGTCATAATCAGATATTCTCACTCCATTTTTACATGTCACGATTAGCCCTCATGTTGTGGGGGTGGACACGGATGTAGAGGTTGAATTGTTAATATTGTTCTATTCCTATTATTTGTCCTGGATGATGTCTAAATCTTCTGCATGATGGTCATGAAATAGACTTGACTAGTATTCCACCATGTTGTGTGACAAATTGTGTTACATCCGCAGATCACCATATAAATGTGTTGCTTGAAGTTTACACTGACTTGCTACAGCACATTCCTCGATCATCTTTCCGCAGAGTTAACAGAATGTCTACCTAGTGTATGGGTTTCCTTCCTGGAAATACTGTTTTCTCACAGATAAATACACTAAATATGGGTTGTTTGCAGGGAGAGGAGGCAAGTCGCTCTTTCCTTATTAAGTGGAGGGAAAAGGGATGTCTGTTCAGATACAGGTCAGCTGTCAGTTTACTTTTGACTGAGTCTCAGGCAGGTTGCTGATGAGGCCTCCCATACCCTTGGGCTTGATCACTTCTTCCAACCTGCCTGGCCAGGTCATTGGATTCTTTCTTCTATTTAGGTGTGTTGTGAATAAATGCAGGTGCAGCATAGCTTGAGGGGTAGGGCAGTCATCTAGTAATTGAAAGATTATTGGTTTGATCCCTGGTTCCTTCAGAGAGTGTGTCAAAGTTTCCTTGAGCAAGAAACTGAACCTCTCTAACTGCTCAGGTCCTGTGATGGAATAGCAACTTGTCCAGGGTGTTTCTCTGTCTTTGCCCAATGAGTACTGGGAGAGGTTACAGCATGACTCCACGACCTATTTTCGAATAAGCAATTGGCCGTGGATGGTGATGAAATGTAGTTCAAATTCTCTCATTATATAACATGGGAGAATTTGCATTCTAGTAAAGGTTCTGCATCAACTTTCATGATAAAAAATCATGGCATTTATAGATTAAGCCTGTGGTGTTAAAGTATTTTCATTCATTTTGCTAAACAGCAATATTGTATTTTAATTGGACAATTCTGAAACAGGAGAGTTCCTCAGGGAACTAATCTAGGCATACTATTAAATTTGATGTCAGCTATCGAGGACATAAAAAACTTTAACATGTTATTATAACTGGACTCTTTACCCCAGGAGGGGGCCGTAGTAGCTCAGTGGTAGAGTGCGTGCTTCAGGAACCAAACCCACTGTGGGGCATCTGGAAGGGCATCCGGTTTTAATCCCCCAAGCTCCAGCCAAGTCTGTGTCCATTTTCACAACGTGGGGACTAATGGCATCACATCTAATGGAGCTCTCAGTCTCTTTAGCCCAGGAGGAAAAATTCCAGATAATCAGCTAATTTCATTCCTTAAAAACTGCAAAGCAAGAAAAAAAATACATGAAATAAAAACCTGCAACAGCTGTGCAAGCTGTTCCTAATCTAAAATTCTGACACTCAATGTGGGGATTGTGTTTGGAAGTCAGATGCACTTTCTATCCTGGAAATGCAAATCCACCAATACTTCACATTCTGCGTATAAAATTACTTTGTATTCGCCAGCACTGAAAAATACATCATATCGACATCACAAAATGCACATGTTTAATGGTCACGTTAAACATTGCCCAGGATGTGATGTGAGGAGATGCGTGCCCATCAGTCTTGTCGGGCAAAAGCTCTTATTCCTAAATAGAAAATGAAATCTAGGGAAGTCTGGCTTCTCATGGCTACTCTTGAAGAAAAATAACATGGCACATCTAGCAAGTAACATAATATAATCTGATTAGATTAAGGGCAGATTGGTTTAGGAGGTAGGGTGGTCATCTAGCAATCGGAAAATTGGTGGTTTGATCCCGGGTTCCTTCAGAAAGCCTGCCGAAGTTTCCATGAGCTAGACACCGAATTATTTGGAACAGCGGAGGAAAATTAGCCAGGCGGCTAAATCTGGCGTATTTACATTTGACCCTAAATGTTCACTAATATGCACTTTCTTTATAAAAGGAGATTTATTTATCCATCCATCCATCCATCCATCCATCCATTGTCAACCGCTTATCCGAAATCGGGTCGCGGGGGAACTGGAGCCTATCTCCGTTCTCATTGGGCGAGAGGCGGGGTACACCCTGTATAGGTCACCAGTCTATCACAGTGCAGAGCAGTTAGGGGAACAGTGTCTTGCTCAAGGACACCTCGACACGCTTCTCTGCAGGACCGGGGATCGAACCCGCAACCTTCCGATGGCCAGGCGACCGCTCTACCCACTGAGCCATGCCCCCCCTTAGATTTATTTATGTAATGACTAAATACTAATTTAATCACTAACTTGCTTCGTGATGCATATCTTTCAAATGCAGCCCTGGAAGTTAAAAACTGGGTATATCTGGTGAAATCATGTGACTCGTTATTCTTTACTATTGTAATACATATGGCAAAAAAACCGTTTTGCAACATTGTTATTTTATTTTCCAGTATGGTTCCACATTAGTGTCCGCTAACAAGAAGCCGGCACTACAGCCCTGTCTTTGTCCTGTGGCAGCCCTGGCCTGTGTCATGTGTGGACAAAGGCTGTGTTAGCGTGTGTGGTAGTCTACCCTGGAGCTATGGCTCCTATTCCTCCCCTAATGGTGTGACGGCACGGCACTGGCATGCTAACAAGGCTCCTGTTTGATGTGATGAGGAGCTATGGTGCTGTGAAGTGGAGCCGACTGGTCAACTTGGGGAAATAACACACTTTCATGATTACTTGCTTAGACATACAATGTATGCATTACTGCCGACGCACACTCATAATACCCCTCAGTTTATTCTTGAACACACAGATACAGATGGTGAGTCAGTGAGCATCCTTGGCAGAGCTGGGCTCCTTAGTTGAGGACAGTCACGACACCTCCAAAGTCAGAAGGTTGTTTCAGGGACTGTTGCATCACTGCGGTACAGGAGCTGGCAGGTAGTGAAGGCTAACTTCATTTTCTATTATACGAAATCTGCTCCGTCTTTTTTTTTTTTTTGTTACCTCCATAAGTGCAAGCTCTGCATAAGTTCATGGTAAGTGGTTAACTCCCCAAGGCAGAGTGTGGGAGAGTCTTTGTGGGGATGTGGATGGTTGCTCGGGGTGTTCAGCCACTTTCACTGATCACTTTGTCTCCCTGGAAGGAAGACTAATTCACTGGCTCTGCTGCTTTACTGCAGTATTCACATTCTATGGTTGGGCGAGAGTGAGACATCCTTTGTTTATTGTTCTTTGGCAGAAAAACTTCTTGTCACATGCCTCCCCCAATAACCCCCTTCACCCATCCTCCTCATCCCTCTCTCACTTTCTCACCCGCTTCCTCTCTCTCTTTCCTCCCTTCTTAGCCCACTCCTTCCATTCTTTCTACCTCCCCCTTACTCTTGCTCTCTTCTCTTCCTAACCACCAGTGCCATCTGAGCTGTTGTTCACCCATCTCGTTGGCTCTGAAGAGATGAGAGTTCTTAAGGGAATCAAAGTTGCTATTCAGCAGCGTGGCTCTTTTCAAAGAACTGCATTCTTGGAAAACTGAAGCGTGATCTCAGAACAGAAATTGGCTTTACTGTGCGATCTGGTGGGAGAGGAGCATGGAAGCAGGGATATTGTGACTTATAATGCATGTCAAACCAGCTTAATACCAGCCTGTCGTCCTCATTATTGTGCTCTCTGATCACCGGGGAGTCATTCATAAGCAGATAATGCTCTTACAGATATCAAAAGTTTTTCAAACTTTGATGTGCAGGTATGGCACGGCCTTTTGAACCAGCAGGATATGCTGTATCTTATGCCTCAGTGATGTTCGCGTGTTAGTAAAATCTTCAGGACCCGTCAAGTTCAGCGGGGCTCTCTGACCCAGATGTCTTTTCTCTCACTACGTTTATCATGGGTTTTCATCTCGTTTCGCCTGTTCATCATCTCTAATCACCTGGTTGGGTTCATTGTTTGCGAAGACACTTTGCTGATGATGAAAGTGAAATATTCTTTCAATCCTTGCTCTGGGGTTTTACCGGAAAACATCAAACGCACTCTGACTACTTTACGGCCTCGTGCCGTAGCATTAATTACAATATTTATCACGCGCTCGTTCAATTCGTGCACAACACTTCATCTAGGCACCATCTTCATCACTTTTGCGTTGAACAATCTGTTATGGCTGCAGTGATTTTCAGGAGCTCACGGCTCACTGGGCTTCGTGTTGGAGTGGAAGTCAGGCGACTGATGTGAATGCAAAGTTACTCCCCCCAATGATAAAGCAGCAGGTTGATGCCTATGTCCAGCAACAGTGTGCTTTTGCCTTCAAATCAGGAGCAAGCCAAGCCTTCAGTTTTGTAAAAGATGTAATATTTTCTAACTATGCTCATTGAAGTATAACTGCACATTTTTGATTCGCAGCATCTAACAAACCAGTATTGGGGTTATCATGTGTATCTCCCAGCACAAAGTACATAAAACCTTACAGAAATCTCTATTGGACCATGTGGGGTCTGCAGTAGCTCAGTGGTAGAGGGCATGCTATTGGAACTGACTGGCCAGATGTTGTAGGTCCTAATCCACCACTGGGCATCAGGAAGGGCATCGGGCCTGAAACCTCCAAGCTCCATCTTAATCCATGCCTGCCCCCACGATGTGGAGACTAATAGGGACACGTAAAATGGATCTCTCTCTATTGTCTATCGAGGTGGGTGTGACCGACCCTGTCTAAGTCAGGGCTCTGTTTACTGGCTCTGTTTCATATCCAGAGCTAATTGACCAGCACGTCTCTTAGAATCGTTATTCGAGTAGAGTCAACTCTCTGTGTCATGGTCACCAGCCTCCCTGGTGTTTATCCGTACTGGTGTCCAGTGTCCATCCTGTGGCAGAGGTCTGGGTAGAGACCACAGAATAAGGATTCCCTTATCAGTCCCACAAGGGGAAATTTAGATTTCTCTGCATTTTTGACCCAACCTATTGTATAGGAGCAGTGAGCTGCCAACATATGGCGCCCGGGGAGGAGTAAGGGGTTAAGTGTCTTGCTCAAGGACACCTTGAGATGCTATATGC
Organism: Regalecus glesne; assembly: GCA_900302585.1. Lineage (NCBI taxonomy): Eukaryota > Metazoa > Chordata > Actinopteri > Lampriformes > Regalecidae > Regalecus > Regalecus glesne. The sequence continues at coordinate 17,479 of OMLC01103618.1, read as the reverse complement.
AGGACTGGGGATCGAACCTGCAACCTTCTGATTGCCAGACGCCACTCTACCCACTGAGCTATGCCGCCCCAGCATTAGACAGCATTAAGCACCTTTCAGGCAGCACGGAGCAGTCTGACGCTGAACCTGTGAGTGGCCTGTCTCTTCCTGTAGTTAAAAGGCAACGCATGCTGTTCTGTTTTAATAAGCATAGCATGGCTCCGGGGAAATCGAAGAGACTTGTCAATTACCATATATACATTGCAGAGCTTGATCCAAGCTGTTCTCATCTGCCTGCCTCCCGCAGCACCGGCTTGAGTGAGGAAGAGCCTCGTAGTCTTCATTGTAGGTGATGTGGGCCTTAATTCAGTGACACTAATTTCCACTCTTTGTCCCGGAGTTGAATGTTTTGTGAGACCAGGACGTGGGCCAATGAGTGACAGAGTGGAAAATGTGAGGAATGGCTCAGTTAGATAGTGTTGGTAAGGAGCCAGGAGAGACATCCATCCACACGGGAGAGAGGGAGAGCGAGGGAAAAAGGGGGGGAAGCTGCCATCATCAGCAGAAGGAGATGAGAAAACGGGGAGGGAGTGGATTCTGTTGGCATGTTGCTCAGGGAAAGGGATAGAAGAAACATTCACATGTGGACAACCCCCTGAGGCCTGGCTTCCATGACAACAAAACCATCCCTTTGTGTTTCTGTGACAACAAAGCTTGAATCTCATACATTTTTCAGCGTCCGCTGCGGGTGAAGCCAGGTATCACCTGCAAACAAGAGCACATGAGGCGTGTGTCATTGATGAACGAGCAGGCTTGTGCAAAATGCTCTGCAGTGACACTGTAAAGACGACAATACATCACCGGTTGTGGACAGAATTTGCTACTTCCTGTGTGGTGTGAAGTGGATTCATATGAGGCAATTTATGGAGGGAGCAACGCTTGTGGTTGTAAAGTAGGATTCAATTCCTCTGCGTTCATGAGAGCCTCATGTTCCCTTGGAAAGTTTGATTAAATAGGAAGAAAAAAGTGCACAGCTTTTTTTTCCCAATGTCCCCCCCCCAAGGTTTAGAATGTAAAAATCATTGCTGCCGCACATTCACAGCTAGACATTAGGACAGATAGCTGCTTTGGAATGTTAATACTTGTTATATTCAAAGATTTTTTAAGAGCTTTGAAAGTTAAAAGAAAAACTTCCATGTTTTTTCTGTGCTAAGGTCCTCTTAGTTTCATTTTTCTAAAGCGTCCGTCCATCCATCCATCCATCCATCCATCCATCCATCCATCCATCCATCCATCCATCTTCAACCACTTATCCAAAGTCAGGTCGTGGAAGTATCAGTTCCAGCAGGGGATCCCTTCCCTTTTCTCTGACCACATCCACCAGCTCTGACTGGGGGTCCTGAGGTGGTCCCAGGATGGAGATATAATCCCTCCACCTGGTCCTCAGTCTACCCCGTGTTCTCCTCCCAGCTGGACGTGTCTGGAACACCTCACTAGGGAGGAGACCAGGTGACCTCCTGACTAGATGCTGAACCTCCTCCACTGGCTCCTCTCTAGGTAGAGGAGCAGAGGCTCTACTCTGAGACCCTCATGAGGACTGAACCTCTCCCCCTGTCTCTTAGAGAGACTCCGGACTCCCTCACCTGATTTTGGATAAGCGGTTGATGGATGGATTGACGGACATCAAGGCAGGGAACATAAATACTTTGGCTCACAACACATTAGGCTTGTGACTAAACCAATAGACCTTAAGTTTACAATGCTAAATACTCTTCATGTTAATTGATCGAGTATAGCATTAGCCTGTGTTAGGAACACATTTCCCACTTGAAGCACAAACCCTTAACAATAATTAAATTAGATAAATGCACTTGTTTTGCTATTAGCCGCTCTCTGTATAAGCATCCGCCAAATGGCTTGTATGTAGAGTGATGTGAATCTGCCTCTACTCTCAGCAGCAAGCCGCCCTGCCGGGCAGTCATGACTGTGATGACATTAGATTGCATGTCCCCTCATTTGAGCTAACGAAAGAACAATTCTGCCAGACCCTCCTCCATTTCCACAGGACACAAAGCCATTAAGAGTGAAGGCACACATGGCCTCATACAGAGAAGGAAGGGAGGAGTTAGGTCTGCACACTGAAATGCTCCCAATGCTTGTTTTTATTCATTTTTAGACTGAAATGTTGCTGAATTAAATGCGTATTAGGGAGATTTCAGTGTGCAGACTCGACTCCTTTGGACTATGTTTTGTAATGTCTCATCCCACGATGAAGGGACTCAATGATGTTTCCTTTAAGCATCTCCAGAGAGACTGTTTCACTCAGGCATCATTTTGTAAACACTGCCAGACAGCAAGTTCTTGACCAACAAGATCTGACCCCAGTCTTTTCAGCGGAAAGTTGTTTCGCTCAAGTGCTGGGACATAGTTAACGTTTGCTTTTAATATACACTGTCAAGTTGTATACACCAGTTTTAAAGTTGGTTCCAGAAGGATGCTGTTTTCACAAAACAGGGCCATAAACTAGTGGGAGAGACTGACACACTTGCATCTCCTTTCCCAGTGCTGAGAGCAGTGGTGCAAGCCAGCAGCAAGGGCAGGAAGTGAGACACACATCACCAACAGACTAGTCACACCAAACAGTCGTTTGACAGATGGCAGTCTTATGCATAATCAATCAAACTATACAAACAATCATGTCACCCATGAGTTTAAATAGAGCGTGTGATGTGCTGTAAATAACACTACTGTGGCTGTGTGAATCGGAGTCAAATGATTTGCTGATTCTCTTTGTGAGAGGCAGACAAAGCTGACTCGATAGGCTGGATTTTGCTGACGGCATGACTTTGATTGGACTCACGTTGTCTGTGTGTTTCAAACTGTGCTTTTCTAAACTGATGGAATCAGCTGTACCGTTTCTGATCCCCCTCAGTAAAAATGTGAGAGAGCAGCCAAGCTCGTCCTGAACCAACTGTGGCCTGTGTGACATTAAGGTCAGAGTTCCACTGAGATTCCTGATATGGCAACACATCAAAAAGTCACTACTGATTCAAAAAAGGACAGGTTACAATAAGCCAGGCCACTCGCAGGACATTGTCTGTGACGAGGAATCGACAGGCAGGAGAGATGGCTGCCAAATGTGCATAGTAATTCACACGCAGTCAGACAGGAAGTGGAGAATCTTGCTCGACTTCCTGTTAGGAAGAGCATAGTGGGACACCACTAGAAGATCAACAACTCAGGCTCAGCTTTTTGGCAGAAGGTGTTATAAATAAACAAGTGGGCCAGAAGATAGCACAAGGAGAAGCAGCGAGGTGATTCTCCCAGCGGTGTACAAGACTTCCCACGTGAAGGCATGTGATCCCCGTGCCTTCTTGACCTAAACTCATCACTCGAGGTCCAGTGTTGATTAACCCCTTCCAGCGACTCCGTAGGAGTGCAAATACCTGGCCAGATGTATGACTAGGAATAACCTCATTCCTCCAGGTCCTTGCATGTTGAAACTTAGTCGGGATAATCAGACGAGTTTACTCAAGTGTGTGTGAACATGCATTCCACACACGTTTACCCTTCTGTCTGGTGTCTGCAGACTGCTCCGCCCAGAGCACACAACTGCTTTTGGATGCTACGTGGACTTAACTGGACAACCAGTCAGCAATGAGAACCATTTGACCTGCTAACAAAATGTCTTAAAGCTGAGTTAGCCAGGCTCCTTTCGAACTCCTGCGGACAATGAAAAAGACTAATAGGCTTTCAAAGGAAGACACTGTTTACTTTGCCTTCGCCGAGTTGAGCGACTTAAATCAATGCCTGGGAATAAAACCTCTCCACTTGCTCAAATATTTATGAGGCTTGTGTTAAACCTACCATTCAGCAAGGCCGTGTGATGCTAAACCACCATTGATTGAGCCATATCTATGCAGCTTTTCAGGGAGTCAGAGTTAACAAGCTAATGGTTCCCCCAGGAGAAGCAGGGGCCTCCATCAAAAAACACAGTACGTAGTAAATTCATGAACAATAGATGTACTCTGAAATGGGTTGATTCAGAAGGAGGAAAAGAAAACAGTTCATACCTCTGAAATGAGAAATGGAAATCGTGTTTAGTTTGAGCTGAACTCTCATTTCCCCAATCTGTCCCTCCCACTGGCAGTGAGAACTACAAACAAGGTGTAACGGCCATTGTCGTCTGTGTGCCGTCAGCGCAGCAGTAAACAGTTCCCAGCCTTTTTTTCTGCCTCTATCCTGCTTTCCACTGTGCTGCTATCACACTGCAAATTTCCCCTTGTGGGGCTAATAGAGGAATATCTTATCTTGTCTTAAAAATCCATTCATTCATTCGGCTCCGTTCTCTCTAAACTAAACAGAATGGACAGTTAAAGCACTTTAACTTGTTTATTTTTGACTTTATCAACAGCAGCCCTGCCATTATACAGCTCTAGCTAGCATTACCTTTTTATCTGTGTCACACTTTCAAAGTTCCCCAGAGCAACACAAACTAGGAACAACTCTTCTATTACTACAGCGTCTTCAACCAAAAGGGAAAGAAGTCAATCTATTTTCTTACCAACGGCATCAGAATATATGGGAGCACTGTTCTACAGTATGTATTCTGATTCCGTGCTCCATGTGCACGATGACGCCATATTCATGGAGAAGAATCTTGGATTTCAGCTTAAAGATGACCAGACTCGACCACTGTCCGTAGAGAACCGTCCGTTCTTCTGTTGTGAACCGAGCTGTGTGTGGATTACCGTGCAAGACGATTATGTGTCACTTTTTCCTTTAAGCCCTTTTTGAATGAAACTCTCCTAATAGGGAATCCCTGGAGTGAAGTAATAAAGTTCTCAGTGGCTGCAAAAGCTTTCGTACTTCCTTTCGACCTGCTATTTGCTCAGTTAAGCCTGTTGACAGCTACACGTTAGTTTAATTGACAACAGCAGTTTTCATCATTTATCAAGTCAAGAGGGAAATAAGCAAATTTACCAAGGACCTGAACAGTCGGTGCAGAAAGTCAAGGTAGAGATACGACAACAAATAGAGAGTTTATTCAATTTATGTTGTTTGCAGCTTATTGTGCATTTAACTACCACGGTTGCGGTCTACCGAGCTTACTCAAAATGAGACCAGGGAGTGTGTGATCTGTGGAGGTCCGTGGATGAACTTTGTGATTGGGGAACTCACTGAAGAAGGAAGGGAGGGAGTGAGTGGGGGCGTGCAGTGGGCTCTTCTGTGAGCCTCTGGTCCTTAGCAGCAGCTGTAGAGGAAAATTAGTTGTCAAGCCAAGTCCTTCAGCACAGTTTGCAGCAGAGACTCAAGGTCAGCCCTGCTGATTCTGCTGATGCATTTTACACTGGTGCCAGCTCTGGGACTATTCAACTAAAGGGTTACCACTTTCTCTCCTCCCCCCCCGTACTCAGTTCCACACCCATTCATCCCTCGGACACGCTCTCACCCCTCCATTATCACCCTGGTACTCCCAGGCAAGGGGGAGTGTGCATTTACCCGTTAAATTAAGTAGTGGAAGGGGGAAGGACGGTCCTTGCCGGAGAGCCTCTGTACCCTTGGTGACGTGCTGTAGGGAGATGGATAGGCAAAGGTGTCCTGATTTCCCATGTGACCACAGTAATTGTGTTATAATGGAGGTGGGAGCTGAGTGGCCATCAGCAGCAGGGCAGAGGTACACAGCACAGTCACTGGCTCCTCACACCCAGTCTCCCTGCAGACCGAAGAGACGGGGAGGAAATGGGGTGGATCAGATGCATGTGGAACTAGATCGGGCTATAGCTGTAGCACGCTATGCGTTCATAACACACAATGTATAGACGCGGGTGTGTGTCGTGGTGAATCCAGCAACACATACTCCACTGGAGGAGTGTGTTTATCATGTCATGTCACGACATGTCATGTCAGTGCCAGCCACTTATCTCAAGTCGGCCCGCGGAACCGCTAGTGCCTATCTCACGGCTCATTGGGTGAAAGGAGAGAAACACCCTGGACAGGTCCGCCAGTCCATCCCAGGGCAGGCGTGGGGGATTAAGGCTGGATGTCCTTCCTGAGACCCCGCAGTGGGTTTGAACCCACAGCCTGTGGCTCATTAGTTCTCAAAATACACATTCTACCACGGAATATTTCAAATTGCTCAAGTTACACAAATCTCGTTAATATGACAATACACTTTATTTACTTGAAGGGAACCAATCACAATTTTCCCCTCCGTTTTAATTTTCTCTCTATACTACGTGTTGTAGAGACAACACTCCATTAGCATCCATGAGGCTGAGCAGTCTGCCGACTGTCTCTTAAAAGGAATTACAGCTGTGTTCACGGTGCCATCTCTGGTGGACAATCTGATAATGGGGAAAACTTGCTTCCTGGTTCACTGATAGGCTATATTTTAGGAGCAAATCCAAGTAAACGCTCCATACAGCCGTATACAAACATGATTATGGTATATTATGAAGCTGTATGGATTTCATGCTGCTGTCACATTTTCTTACACAATGTGTGTGCCATGGATGGTACCACCAGACACTTGCTGGTGTACTGCTCAGCTGCTGGACTGTCATCCCGACATGTTTTGAGAGAATGAATATGATCAATTAATCTTTAATGTGGTCTGTGTGTTTCTTATTGTACATATTATGTGTCGACATGAGGTTTGAACTGATTTTCACCCCCTCTTTTTAACATGTATGGTCTATTCCTGTCCTCTCTCTCTCTCTCTCTCTCTCCCAATCCTTTCTTCTCAGGCACTATGCGGCCAGTCCAGAGGAACTTCTACGACCCGTCATCGGCTCCTGGGAAGGGAGTGGTGTGGGAGTGGGAGAACGACAATGGCTCATGGACGCCTTATGATATGGAGATCTGCGTGACCATTCAAAATGCCTATGAGAAGCAACACCCGTGGCTGGACCTGACCTCGTTGGGCTTCTGCTACCTCATCGACTTCAACAGCATGGCCCAGACCAACAGGCAGAGCCAGCGCAAACGGCGCCTGCGCAGACGCATGGACCTGGCCTACCCCCTCATCATGGGCTCCATCCCCAAATCACAGTCCTGGCCAGTGGGAGCCAGCTCTGGACAACCCTGCTCCTGTCAGCAGTGCATCCTGGTTAACAGCACAAGGGCCGCCTCCAATGCCATCCTGGCCTCTCAACGGCGGAAGCTTTATGGAGGGGCAGCGGGCAACCCAGGGGCTACCGGCACCCTGACAGTGGTGCGGCAAAGCAACACCTTCGCTGGAACCTCGCTCTGGTCCCCGTCCACCACCTCCTCTCGCATCAACAACATTAACATAAGTGCCGGAGGAGGACAAACCAAAGCTGAACAGGTGCAGTCGTCACTGTCTGGTGCCAATTTCACCAGTTCCCCCGTGATGCCATCTCTTTCATCCGCCCATGGCCACCACGCCCTCACCATCAACGGACAGAACAACCTGAACCGGCCAGGCACCCAGCGCATCTCTGTTGGGGCTGCCAGAGGAACCATCCCACCAGGGTAAGGATGTTTGCAGACATGATCAAATTCATTTTCACTGTTTCTCTCTTTGCGGTTCTGTGGCGTCTGCAATCATCTGCGAGCTCTCCTGTTGCTCCTATAAGCCATCATTTAGATTTGCAGTTCAGCTGAGGTAACGGTGAAGAGCAAGAAGGAGATACAATGAGAAAGAAGCCAATCTCCTTTGACTGGTCTGCTTGCTTCTCAATACCTCATTCTGCATGTGTCTGGCATATTGTGTGCACCATCCCTCTCTCTCTCTCTCTCTCTCTCTCTCTCTCTCTCTCTCTCTCTCTCTCTCTCCCTCTCTCTCTCTCTGCCGTCTGTTGATTTATAGATCTGCTACTCTTGTTAACATGTCAACCAATGGCTCTGCACAGAAAGCTGTGGGTGTACTACTACTGCCCCATACCGGGGTATATTGCGGGGCACTGGCCCTCTCTTCCATGTGTGTCTGCCATGGGGTTGCTAGATAATGAGCTTAATTTGGCCCCAATAGGTGTGAAATACTGCAGCCCCTCTGGTTCGGTCTTTTGCCTCTGCTTTCAACTTATTCATTACCACTTCATTCATAGCCGTGGTCCTGCTCTCATCTTCTACCCATGATGTGAAAAATTGCAATCTGTGTAAAAGTGCATTAAATTAGTGTGGGCGTGTGTGTGTGTGTGTGTCTGTGTGTGTGTGTGTGTGTGTGTGTGTGTGTGTGTGTGTGTGTGTGCGCGCGCGCGCGCGCGCGCGTGTGTGTGTGTATATATGTGTATATGTATAT
>OMLC01103613.1:0-12555 GCA_900302585.1 Regalecus glesne | reverse complement strand
CTATTGAGTGGAAATTTACTGCTGGGAGACAAGAATGAAAAATATCCCAAACAACTGGCATGTAGCAAGTTATTATAAATAAATTAGATAACTCCCCTCAATCTGTGGTGTGTGTGTGTGTGTGTGTGTGTGTGTGTGTGTGTGTGTGTGTGTGTGTGTGTGTGAGGGCTTATGCCTGTCGTGTGTTTGTCCAAGTGACTTTGTTTGGGTGTAAATTAGCCTCCCCATGATCACAGAGACCATCTGACATGGTTGTTCTGGTAAAGTCTGACTCTAAGGGCACTGGGCCGATAGCCCCAGGGTTCAGCTAAAAAACAGTTGTCTTTGGCAGCGCTGCGACTTGTTAAACATATGAAAGGACTTTCTATGTATCACCCAACACTGGCATGGATGAGAAAAACATGATTTTCCTTCTGCCTGATACTTGCCTGTACTTACAAAGGAGGACAGTCTACGAGGTTGCGCAATCTCTGAACACTTAATGCCAGGGAATTAATCAGCCAATTACTGACAAATGTTTCCATTGGGTATGAGACATCCCAGCAGACATCACGTCTTGTACATGAAATGTTTTAAAGCGTTCGTAATAAAGGTCATCCGATTGCGTATGAGATTAAAATTTCTTACAAATTGCATCTATGTCGAGGATGTCTATGTTGATGTGGCACATTGGCCTAACCCAGCATATACAGTGTGACCGCTTAAAGTTGTGCAAACACAACACATTCAGTTTTCATTGTTTGCCAGGTCCCACAAACACAGAAAAGGACAGCATGCACAAAACGTTCACGTTCAGTCATGCGGTGAGATCAGCGCTCTGGGTTCGAGTGTAGTTGTAGGAGTTCACCGAGCTATGGAGAACAGCAGATGTTTTCCTTACACCATGAATCCCAGACCAGACCACAGCTATATAAAGCTAGCATAATTACTGGACTGGTCTGAGCAAAACACACCACTCGCCCTTTTCCTCTCTCTCTTTCTCTCTCTCTCTCTCTCTCACACACACACACACAAATATGTGTGCATGCATGCAAATACAGACATGTGTGTATATGTGCACGCCCACACACACATAAACAAGCATACACATACGCGCGCACGCACACACACACACACACACCCACAGTTCAGCTTGTCCCGATTCAGTAAGTCATGTATACGGTTCAAGCAAGAAGGTTTTCAGCAGGTCTGATTTATGCAGCCAAGCAGGGTTATGGCAAAACTGCTGGAAAAATAAAGGCATGCATTAGCACGTTAAAGCCAAAGTTTCCTTACGCACGATGCAATCTCCAATGCACGAGGCCCACAGAGGCATGCTTTTTAGAGTTGCTTCTCATTCAGATCTCCACTGCAAGATTAAGAAACATTGAAGATATGTGGGCATACGACACTGTTCATTATACCTCGCCTGTAACTTTACAACCTTAAACCTTCACAATCATGGGCACATTCTCTTTACAGCCAGTGATAAAATAGCAAAGTATTGCTTTGATCTGGAACCTCATTCCAGGTTGTTACTCTGCTGTAGTCACATAAAACTGCGCCCTCATGGGTAGTTTATGGCTGCAACCAACCAGGAAACGTATAACAACTGGGATGAAAACCAAAAAAATGCATGTGGGCATATGGAATGGTTTTGGCTGATAATTTTCATACTCCGGATGATTTTTCCCGAGAGTCCAGCTGCAAAAGGAAGGTGGTGAGTTGATGGTGTTGATGAGGCGTTCCCACAGTTGTGTTGTGCTGGGAAGGGGTATTCTTTTGCATCACCTCAGCAGTTTTCCTTCTACCTCTAGGGGCGGCATAGCTCAGTGGGTAGAGCGGTCGTCTGGCAATCGGAAGGTTGCAGGTTCGATCCCCGGTCCTGCATACAGCATGTCGAGGTGTCCTTGAGCAAGACACGTAACCCCTAACTGCTCCCCGAGCGCCATATGTTGGCAGCTCACTGCTCCTATACAATATAGGTTGGGTCAAAAATGCAGAGAAATCCAAATTTCCCCTTGCGGGACTGATAAGGGAATCCTTTCTCTTTCTTTCTTTCTTGTAAACTCCCATTTTAAGAAGGATTAACAACTCCACTTGAAGTTGGCGCTTGAGGATTTTCAAAACATACTTTGACTTCTGGTAGCTGAGTAGATTTTAATGAGGATGTAAAGTTTCGGGGCAGCCTAGCTCAGGAGGTGTGGTGGTCGTATAGCAATTGGAAGAAGCAATTGGTGGTTCGATCCCCCGCCAGAAAGAGTATCAACATGTCCTTGAGCAAGACACTGATCCCCAAACTGCTCAAGCTCTGTGATAGAATGGAGACCTGTCCATGGTGTTTCCACCACCTTTCCAGGCTCCAGTATTACTCTATGACCTGAATTCAGAAAAGCAATTGACGATATATGGATGATATATTTCGAATTCCATCAAGGCTTTACCATCATTCATTCACTGACAGTCACCCTCTGTAATCTGGCTATCACCTCTTTGTCCCTCAAGTGTCCAGACACTTCAGAGTCAAAGATCACCCCTCCAGATTTACCGAGCGTGGATGCAAACTCTCACAGTGCAAAGAAAACCAAACATTGATACCCCGCGCCAGCTAGTTCTGGTCATGCCAGCTTGGGTACAAGGGAGTATAATAACAATGGATGCGTGGACGATGGAGTCAAAGCACCATTTGGACCATCATGAGGGGATATCACAAAGGAAACAAAATTTTAAGCTGATCTGGAGTTTGTTTACTCTTTAGCCCAGAGCCACTGACTAGACTGTCAATAAACATTTTTTTCAAGTCATCAGCAAAGGCTCGGCTCTCGGAGAGGAGCTGCTTCACTGTAGACTCATAATGGGTTCACTGCGATCTTTTGACCATACAAATGCTTACCACAACACACGTTGGATCTCCGCATGTGTCGTTTCCCACAGACACCTGGACCTGCTTCACATTGCCTCATCGACACCATCAAAGGATGCATCACTTCACGGAGAGCCCTGGTGTACTGACGTTAACTACCTCCATTGTGTCGCGGCAGCAAATGAATGAGAGATGCATTTGGAAAGGAATGATACCATCTGGAGTCTGACACGTGTTTACCCTGTACTCCATTGTCCTAATGAAGGATTAAGAGCCTTTAGCCATCTGTGTGTGTGTGTGTGTGTGTGTACATGAGAGAGAAAGACGGAGAGTGACAGTCAGAAGGACAATTAGTCACTCAGACAGAGACAGACAGGCAGGCATGTGCCATGTGTGGTCACCCTGGTCAACTGAAAGAGAAAGAAAGATGGTTCAAATCACTAGTGAGGATGACTGCTCTCTGACAGGGATTAGAGGACTGCAAGTAAATAATAGAGGGTTGGATCAGGGACACCGTGATCCTTGACAATATGCTCATTTATAATCTTTCTTTCTTTCTTGCTCTATTCTGTCTTCCTCTCGCTCTCTTTCTCTCTTATTCAATGCATTTAGCTTCAATGGCATGACTATCAGACACAGTAGAACACAACAAGGAATAGCAAAACATGAAAATAAACATGTAAACTGAACCTACAAGAGGCAACACGTAAAAAACAAGCATTACATTACAGGCATTTAGCAGACGCTCTTATCCAAAGCAACGTACATCAAGTGAGCAGTTAAGGTTCAGTGTTTTGCTTAAGGACACCTTGACATGCTACATGCAGTACCCGGGGATCATCATGTAACCTTCCGGTTGCCAGACGACTGCTCTACCCACTGAGCTATGCCACAAGCAATTCTATCTGTGATTTTTTTTCCTCACTTTGCATCACCGTCAACATTTCCCACACTGAAACTGAAACTCCAATATTAAATTGATGCACACAACTCTATGCTAAAACCACTACAATTCAATGCTTCTCCTCTGCTCATGCACTGATGATTCAGTAATGTGAGAAAGCTCAATTCAATATCCCCTGTAGAGTCCCAATTGAGTGTTTAGTAGTGAGCAAGTGAACATAGGAATGATGCTGGACACAGCTTTGGTTTTAGTACATGCTCTGCCTTATGCAACAAACCTGCCTCCAAACGGCTTCCATTGATCTGAAGCGTTCCGGAAAAGAAAACCCATGCACAGGGGCACCAGAGGCAGTAGGCCCAGTGGCACCACCCAGAAAAGACAGAGACCCAAATGGTACTAGGCCCAACACCCCCTACCTCATATCCACGGTGTAGTACACGGGGCGCTGAGCTCTTCAGAGGGGGAAACAACCTGCGCACACGTTTACAAGGCAGTCAGCAAAACGTAACTAAAGATTTAGATTTTATCTGTACTTGTACACAGATAAATAGACTTTGACATCAATATATCTTAAACTAAAATATATCTACATAGACATTGTACATTAAAGGCAACATGGCTTTTATTCCCTCAAGCACATCGGTTAAGTTCTCCACCCTTAAACTGTAGTCGTGTAGCTAGCATAGCTACATCTAGTAACTATTAACGTTAAGTGAACTACAACATTTTAATTGCACAACGTTGAAGTAAACGATGTACCATATTGCACAGTAAAATCAATAAAACATAACTTCCTGACTTGTTTATATTAAATCTCATTCCATTTCATTCAACATACATTCGGAGCGACCGAATAGCTAGAGGTTAGCATGTTGACGTGCAACTACAGCCCAGTAGCTAATAACTCACCAGGATAGCATAAAATAAAGACGAACTCTTCTTCAAAATCCTCAAGGTTCTGGTCACAATCCTGAAGTATTCAATGTACCGAATAATTGAGCACTAATGTTATAGAAAAGGTAGAAAGCGATTCTAATCTGATACCGTCCTCAGGCGAACAGGTCGTCTGGGTAAAAAGAGAAAATGTTTTGGATTCGTGTAGGAGGATCTTAGGGAGTGTCTACCAATACCTCACTAACGCGATAAGTGTAACATTAAGGGGCCGTCTACAGTCAATAAGAAAAGTTTTAAGGGTTATAGTTGTAGACTTTTAGACACATTACACATTAACTCATAAATATGCAACAATGCATCTGGTTATACCACTACCATTATCGACCACCATCATCAACTTACCATCTGATGAATGGTGGAACTTTATCAAACTCAGAAATGTAGTCCAGCTCCACTTATTTACCTATTTTATGCCCAACATTATTAGCCTAATTGCTAATATTGTCATGACTGTTTTGTGTTTGTTCTCCAAAATTGTAGCCATTAACATGATGAAGCATGTGCATCCCATGCTGTTTGCTGCTGCACCTGTGGCTCGGGTCTCCCCGGGGGGCGAGGGGTGAGGGTTATGATCAGTAAATACCTTTACTGGAAGAGAGGAAGAAGCGAGGGAGACTTCAAAGTGCTGGAGGACCCATAACAGTAGTTAGCTTTCCTTCTCTATTGTGCCAAAGATCACGCTGACAAGATCCGGCCTTCCTGGAAAACACACCATGCCACATGATCAATACCCGCAGAATGGTCCTAATAACCCAGCTCATATGGAAACGCTTTGGTAAAATCACACACGTCTCTCTGTTTTATATGAATCGCGAAGGCTGCCATGGATTGGCCCTCTGTCCAGGGATAGATCCTCCCTTTTACCAGTGCATACTGGGATCAGCTCCAGCAACCTCCTCCAAAACTGAATGGATAGTTGGATGGATGAACCATGTTGGTTAGATGGACATCATCCAATGCACATATGCAATGCATAAAACTCATGGATGGTCAAATGTATAAATCCTGCATAGTTTGAAGACAAATTAACAACAGATCTGTGGAAACATAGAAGTGCATGTAGACGTGAGTTGTAAAACACAAAAGTAACAGTAACCAACACAGGGTGAACAACCTTATGGGCCCTATTTAATGCTGACACTTATGAAGTACGGATTGTAGGAACGTAGTCAGAGGCCTGGTGGTTCAAACTTTTGCCTCACAGCAAGAAGGTCCTCGGTTCAAATCCCATCCCAGGTCCTTGCTGTGTGGAGTTTGCATGTTCTCCCAGTGTCAGTGTGGGTTTCCTCCAGGTGCTCTGGTTTCCTCCCACCATCATAAAGACATGCATGTTAGGGTTAATACTCCTGCTTGTCCCCTGAGCAAGGCAGTAGTAAAAGGAACAAGAGTTGGTTCCTGGGTGCTGCAGCTGCTCACAGTTCCTATACAACAGGACGGATTAAATGCAGAGAACCAAACTCATTGTATATATGTACAATGACAAATGAATAAAGCTCCATCTTCTAAAAGATATACATGAAGACATTGCGTTGATAAATAGGTTGCAGAAAAAAGATGATCTCCTGAACTGCTTTACCCAAACATCAAAAAGTCAAATTAATGAGTATAAATGTCTCACATACTCACACACACACATAAATTCCACAGCTGCTGCTGTCAAACCCAGTTGGAAAACGTACTGAGTTCATAAACCAAAGTAATGTCCTGACAGCACGTCCTCAGACTGACTTTTACACTGTGCCATTTCCACAATCTCCAACTGGAGACACGCACTGCTACTGCTGCTTGTCATCCCCGGACAGAGAGCTGGAAACCCTCGCAGCTGTCAGGACCACGGCAGAGCTGGGGTTTTTTTTCTTCTTAATCCCTGTGTAAATTCAATTAAGCTTAAGTTAATTATATTTCCATTCACAGCTTGCCTGCGTGGCAGCAGTAGTCCGAAGGCCCATCGTGGAGAACGTGGAGGGCATCACTACCGTTTACAGAGAGGCCTCTCATCCCTGGGCAGTCACCCCACTGGTGTCTAGGAAGGTTTGCATGTCTGCAGTTAGTCATGTCTCTTGGGCGAATGCTCTCACTTTGGGAGAGGTGCTTGATAAAGCTTTAGCTATGCACAAGGGTCACGCACGAGACGGAGCCCCTCATTAGCAAAACCTCCCTGGGCAAATTTCCATAAAAGCTGCCAGACATGGATCCAGAGTGGGACCACAACAGGCCGTGATCCATCATACGTTCATCCATCCATTGCGATGCAGAGGTGAGGGGTCTTTGTGAGCCACGTGCTCTTCACCACACAGAGCCTGCAGGGAGCCAGCGGGAGACACGACAGCTTCCTGTGCCTGGTGGTCGCT
Organism: Regalecus glesne; assembly: GCA_900302585.1. Lineage (NCBI taxonomy): Eukaryota > Metazoa > Chordata > Actinopteri > Lampriformes > Regalecidae > Regalecus > Regalecus glesne. Next base: position 5,504 of record OMLC01103613.1, on the reverse strand, counting down.
CACGGCCCGCGCAGGTACGGAGGGGTTTGCTCGGCAGCATCTCTGTAAGGAGTGGCGGAGCTGAAAGGGGAGAAATAACGAGAGAGAGAGAGAGAGAGAGACCGGAGGGTAATAATCCTCTCATGCTGTCTCCTGGCTGGAAAGAAAAGGCTGTTTTTGTTACCGCAGCTGTTTCAGCTCTACACAGTTTGCTCATTTCTGGGATTACCCGGCACGCTGTTGTGTTGTTTTTCTTTGCATTGTGGTGGTTTGTGTCTTTGTGGCGGGGAGTCAGTTTATCCACCCAGAGCTCATTAGATGCACTCGGGACAGCAGGTCCACAGCCCAGACACACACGCAGCAGAGACTCTTAACATCAACATTTCCTCTTTTTTTTTTGGTACTTTAAACGGCTTGCTCTGTGTTGATTTGTGCCAGCGAGGCTCGGGCCGGGCCGTGGCTGGGAGTTGCCGGAATGATTTATCGTTTTATAAAAGTAAATATTTGGAAAAGTTGTAACTTTTCATTTTAATCGCTCGACTTTGGAAACGACCGGTTTATTTGTTTTTAGCCGAGGTTATGAACTCAGTGAAATAAAGAAATAAAATAAAGATTCACTTATCAGTCCCACAAGTGGAAATTTGGATTTCTCTGCATTTTTGACCCCAACCTATTGTATAGGAGCAGTGAGCTGCCAACATATGGTGCACAGGGGGCAGTGTCTTGCTCAAGGACACCTCGACATGCTGTATTGCAGGACCGGGAATCGAACCTGTGACCTTGTGATTGCCAGACGACCGCTCTACCCACTGAGCTATGCTGCCCCTGTTTAAGAGTGTAAAAACTTTTATAGTATAAGAAAGTGTGTCTTTCTAATTGGGGGCCGCGGTGGCTCAGCGGCAGAGTGCGGGACTCCATGTCAGGCACTGCGGGTTCAATCCCACCGCGCGGTGTCAGGAAAGGGTATCCGGCCTTAATCCACCATGCTTTGTAAATGTCAGTGTCCATCATAAAGTGCTTAGAGTGGTCACTAGACCAGAAAAAGGCTTGAAAAAACGAGTCCTTTACATTTACCAGTTCATTACGTGTATTGCAATATACTTTTATAAGTTCCCTTTGGTTGTATTTGAAGGAACGTGTGTTTATTTGAAATGATGGAGGGGTTGCAAAGTGAACATTGAACTTTCAAATGTAAAAGTGCTCTAATGATGTTTTTAAGACATAAAAAAGGGGCTGAAGTAGAAAACCTCCAACCTTTGCGTGGAACAAACTCAAGTGTCCCATTGACACAGCATACCCGTGTCATGCAGAAATCAGAATAGGAAAATATTAGGGGGATGGAGCCAAGCTATAAAAACCAAACGTGAACTTCTTGAGCATCCATCCATCCATCCATCCATCCATCCATCCATCCATCCATCCATCCATCCATCCATCCATCCACCCTTTCATCATCAACTGCTTATAAGACGTTAGGTTGTGGGGCCATTCTTGAGCCTATCCCAGTGCTCACTGGGAGAAAGTGGGTGAAACATCCTGAAAAGGTCACCACTCCATCTGAATTCATCTTACAACACAAATTCACTAAGGTGGTCACCCAGTAATCGGAAGGTTGGTGGTTTGATCCCCGTTTCCTTGGCAAAGCATGTTGAAGCGTCCTTGAGCAAGACAATCAACCCCCAACTCCTCAAGCCCTGTGATGGAATGAGTGCTGGGATAGGATCCAGCAGGACTCTGTGACTTCATTTCGGATAAGCGGTTGATGGATGGATGGATGGATGGATGGATGGATGGATGGATGGATGGAGACATATTTACTATGGAACATCCAGAATGCATGGTGAAAACATAAAACAGCCTGTATCCGCTGGAATATGATGCTCACAACATGGTTTCTCTCTCCATAAATATCCCCTATGAAATCCCTCTATGCTCTTTAGGAAGAGTGCCCATAACCAAACAAGGGAACACATACGGCATGTTGATTACATCTTCATTTGAACCAAATATAGAAAATGTATGCACCATTATGCTAGAATTATATAAGGGAGGCGTGACAACATAATATGTTGGCCGTACTAAAATAGCCCTGTTTTTTAAAAGTTTTTTTTTTAATGGCTTATCCCTTGCCTCCTGCGTCAGGCTTAAATGGTGAAATGAAATTAGGCGGTGATATTGCAGGATGTCAGATAAGGGACACATGACACCTGAACTCCTGAAGCAATCAACCTATTTGACAATGATAGGTAATGGTTGCCTTTGCAAATCAAGAAGATGCATAAAAGAAGAAGCTTTAATCATATACCATTCTACTTATGTGTGTATATATGTATATATATAACAAAACTAGTCTTCTCTATTCAGCCCATCTTATTGTACAGAAGCAGTGAGCAGCTAGACTCTAGCTGCTAGAGCATCCGGGGACCAACTCCAGTTCTTTTTCTCATTGCCTTGCTCATGGGCACAGGCAGGAGTATCAACCCTAACATGCGTGTCTTTTGGATGGTGGGAGGAAACCCACACAGAGCACGAACATGCAATCTCCACACAACGGGATTAGAACCCGGCACCTTCTCGCTCTGAGCAGTACTGCTAACCACTGCACATCAAAATGAACATTTTGCAAGATTAAGGGCTGGAAAGAAGCATCTCTTAAGTGCTGGAACACAGCAGGCTAAATTTCCACAGGGTTTTTCCAGGCCGAGGAGCCCACCACAGCATCATCCAAAGAGGCCCGACAGCTTGCTGCTCCAGACAGCACCAGATGAGTGAGCTGTCGGAAAATGGCAAGAGCATTGCACTCTCCCAAATGACACCTTGCTGAAGGAAGCAGTCTGGAATCCCATATGCAGGACTTTCAGAAACTTGTGGGTTTAAAGGGAACTTGCCCGGAACACTTGAGCAGCTCCAAATTGGCAGCAGAGAAATCAGCCCCGAGCCTCTCAAGACAATCTTCCATAAGAAGTAGAGGGATTGAATCTGACTCCTCTGTTTAACTGTGGCATTTACTTAATCTGCCAAAACATGTGGTGTTTCATCAGCTTTTTGGCACCAACACGAGGGGAGAAGTCCACAAAATGAAACTAGATACGGCCAGGCCACGCTCTTCTAAACACTCAACCTCTCTCTCTCTCTCTGCCCCTTTCGTGAGGGTCACATCAGAAGCATGGCTGACACCAGGTCAGTCCCCATGCCAGGGGTCTGAATAAATGCAGCAGGGAAGATTCTCTTCAATCAACCCAACTCCATCCCTCCAGCAGGACCTGGCCAGATGGGACGAGTCATTCCCCTGAGTCACACAGCACTTGTGTAGATGTTTAGTTGCACATTCCAAGGCATCGCATCGTGAGTCACCAAATCATCCTCCGCGGGACAATCGGGAGGCAACAGTCAGGCCGAGGCAGCAGGCAGTGGATCAGCTGGGGTGGATGTGGCGAGCTCACCAGACCTCACAAAATAGCACAATATATTAGCATCACACACACACCCACACACACACACGTGTTTCACATTTCCAACAGGGCTATGCATGACACCAGCTGAGCAGATAGGCTGAATCTGCTGGTTGCACACGATGTTGAACTGCACGCTTTTCAAATCGATCTTCCACTGCAGACGGAGGATTCTTTCCATGTGGTATCGTTTAGCTCACGGGCACGATGAAGACGTTTGTGAAGAATAACACATGTAATGAGCCGCATTAGGGTTGGAAATAGTCTCCCTTCGGCTGTAAGTGCGGTGTTTTCGAACCCTGCTTATGCGGGGCAGGGGAGCCTGCTGATACTAGAACTGTCTCTCTCACAGCAACTGGCCGGATGGATGCACAGCATGTCTGGTTTCGAGACAACGGGTGGGGAGCAGGAGCACGAGTGATGAAAATGTGCCAGGCCTCCTCCCTTGGCTCTTATGGTGGTGATGAGTCTGCACGTGTGTGCACTTGCAGTCTGATAAAACATGTCCACATATCCATATGAACAATGCTTATTACACACAAGTTGTCAGATTCATTTTAAAGCCGCAGTGTTGAATCCTAGTTGACGTGCCAGGCAGGAGAGCTGACTCGTGTGAGGATGAGAGTGGCTCTGTGTATGTGCTCTCTAGCCATGAAACTATTTATTTTCCAGGAAATCTCCAGAAACACAAAGTCACAGGCTTTAATATTTCTTTAGACCTTCCATCTATAGACCAGACAGCTCAAGCCTGACGAGGAGACAAGCCACCACAGTTGCCGGTCCTTCCAGCTACTGTAGCGACAAATTTTGTACCCCTTAAAAGAATATGTTCCCCATATAAACCGTGGCGTCGCGGGGATGCATATTTTGTTTTTTCAGCCTCTCTTAAGATCGTTCGACTAATTTCCATTCGAAGTCATTTCACATTATCAATGTGACACACCGAACACTGACCTACAGCTACTACGCTTCTGTTATGTTGCTTTGTTTGTTACAGGCGGATAATCTGAAATGAATGATAAAATAAAATCAACTTAAAACCATCTAGAAAGATTTTTGTCATTACAAAAGAGATGGAAACGTAAATTCAAAGTCCAACTTAAGTAACCGCATGCGCATCCCCGCGACGCCACGGATCACATTTGGTTGCAGGGCAACACAATTGCCTGGGGGATACAAAATCCCTCAGCACAGTGAGAGCGGGTTAGACGAGGCTCGTCCCCGATGACGTCAGCGCCGTCTTAACATGGTCTCCGGCGGTGCGGCGGCGGCGCGTCCAGATGACAGCGGCAGGAGAAGGATGCGGGAGGCTTTCGGGAGGCGACCTGTTTTGGTTTTAAAACGGGATTCATTCTGGATTCAATGACTTTGCTATTCGTCACCAGTGATGAGTTGGCTCCTGTCATGGATTCTGATAGCAGCCGGGATTCAACAGGTGAGGCGCACGGTGGTTAGAAAGTTGAGCCGGCTTCGCGTTTGTCTCACTCCAACGTGGGGATGCGGGATGGCTGTGGGTTTTTTCACGCTGAGCTCATCTGAAAGAGATGGATTTTAATGGCCGTTTGATTCATGAAATATGTTCAGATGCGAGGTGATGTCCTAGGATTGGGACGTTTCGTCAGCTTCGTGGCAACAAGTGACTTTGCTTACTAATCAAAGAACCTTAGATTAAAGTATGGGTGTAAAAGTACAGAGGCTCATAGTTTGTTGTTGGTCTCTAGCAGGATTATCTCATAGGAAAAGAAAATATCGCCATCCAACTGCTGTGGGATGATGTGTGATGCTGGCAGTCCAAACTCAGTGGTTTGCCATTGTTCACTATGTTGTACTGCCACCGTGTGGTTATAAAGGGAACGCCTTTGGATATCTGCATGGTGAAAATACGTGAATACTTGATGGGTACAGCAAAACTTCAGGAAAGTGAGGAATAGCTGCAAAATCATTAATCATACTGGAAGCTTTTTTCTAAAAAAGCTTACGGAAATATCTATCTATCTTTCTGTCTGTCTAGCTGTCTGTCTATGGAAAATAGTAAATTGACTGATTTTTATATAGCGCTTTTTGACTGTTGTA
>OMLC01103612.1:0-22691 GCA_900302585.1 Regalecus glesne | reverse complement strand
GTGTGTTTATTCAGAAATGTTTCATCCCTCAAACAGGAGACATCTTAAGCCTGACCTGACTGCAGCATCCCCCTCCTTATAAACAGTACATTGATGCCACACAACAATAGGTTGGTTCACATGCTAGTTGGGTGATCAACTGCACATTCAGTGACAATGGGCACCATTCACAGAGGATTGGGGAATATTTGCAATGACGCCATTGTAAGAAGACGATAGATGTACTCTCAGGCCACCACCCCTATTCAACGACAGTCGTTCCCTCTTCACATAAATGGCCTCATTCACCCCCCTCTCAAACCAGCGTTCCTCCCTATCAAGGATGTGAACATCATCATCCTTGAATGAGTGGCCACTCGCCTGTAGGTGGGTGTAGACCGCAGAGTCCTGGCCTGACGTGTTGGCTCTCCTATGCTGCGCCATCCTCTTAGCCAGCGTCTGTTTCATGTCTCTGATAGTCACAGTGGCTCTGTGGGTAGAGTGCGCACCCAGAGGTCAGGCGTTGTGGGTTCATGTCCCACCACGTAGCTCAGCAAACGTGCGGCTTTTTAATCAAATACTTTGAGTTGTCTTTAGAGTAGAACACCATTTATCAATTATGTAGGATTGCAAAAGCAGTACTTGTAGTCCCACACAGCAATGATGAGGAATAGTGACTTTTCTGTATTGTCCCTAAGGACTAAACTGGCAGTTGTTCTAGTTTAAATGTTGATCGGACACTGTTGAACATTTTGGCAATCAAACTGGTATTTTCTGAAAAGACCACACCTTGCTACAAATGGAAACCTGATGCTGAACTTTTGCAATCATCTACAAAGGTAAGTAACTGGCAAGTGTAATCGCACGCATAATAACATTTTTTTGATAATCATAACTACTGTATACTGGTAGTGGCAGTTAAATGTCTCCTATGCATAGGTTCGACAATGAAATGAGACAGTTTATTACATCTCTAATTTTTCTTTTCTGAATCTCTATCTCCAGGTTTTGAGCTCTCAGGGCCTGGCAGGTCTCTTTAAGCTGTGCAGCATTTGATTAAGCTACTAAGCAAATCCATCCATCCATCCATCCATTGTCAACCGCTTATCCGAAATCGGGTCACGGGGGAACTGGAGCCTATCTCCGTTCTCATTGGGTGAGAGGCGGGATACACCCTGTATAGGTCGCCAGTCTATCACAGGGCAGAGCAGTTAGGGGAACAGTGTCTTGCTCAAGGACACCTCGACACGCTTCTCTGCAGGACCGGGGATCGAACCTGCAACCTTCCGATTGCCAGGCGACCGCTCTACCCACTGAGCCATGCCGCCCCTATACTAAGCAAATATTACATAAAATAAAAAGTAAGGTGCAAGGGACAGCTTAGCTCAGTGGGTAGAGCGGCATTCTGGGAATCAGAAGGTTACAGGTTTGATCCCCAGTCCTGTGGAGAACATGTTGAGTTGTCCTAGGGCAAAACACTTGAACTCTAACTGTGCTGTTTGGTGGGAGCTCACTGCTCCTATACAATCAGATGGCTTTAAATGCAGAGAATTCTGAATTTCCCCTTATGGGACTGATAATGGAATTTTTTCTGAAGCAGCATTGAGAAGAGTAGTGAAAACAGGATTTCATCGTTGAAGCAAAACATGGCATTTCACAGGTATGTTTTTATAGTTTATTTATTTTTCTATAAAGTGTGTACATAAATTGGATTCCATGAATGAACAATAATATCATGACAACATGGGAGATGGTATTCCACAAAATAGATTTGAGAAAATAAATGAAAGTCTGCTACAAACAATGCTCATTATCATGTTTTGTGCATTTACTAGTTTATTTTTTTTCATAAGAAACCATAAATTTCACCTAAGTGCTGAAGTTTCTTTTAAGAAACTGTTAAATCAAATTTTGAGTATGAAAATTGAATTTTAAGAGACTTTAAGTACACTGGGTCAAATTCTTTATTCCTTATAAAAGAAAGGAACTCCAGTGTGTTCTCCAGTAACATCAAGGTTGAGTATTGAATACAGTACATAAAACAAAACACAAGTGAAAGATGATTTTTTTTCTAAACTAATTGAAAAAAGTATCTTATAAACTCCTTTCCAGATCTGTTTGCTAGTTTTTTCTCATGCGTTTCTTTAAAAAAATGTGTCTATCCCAATGGGTAGTGGCATGGGGACTGTTGTTCTTCCTATGCTCTAATACTTTCTCAGTGGCACATCAAGTTGGTATCCATGTGTTCAACTTCCTCTGTTTGAGTGATCGATTGGAAGAAAGGCCCCACAATCTGATCTGATTTGACCTCTAAGCTGTCAGCATCCCTTTTAAGTGCTGTGAGATCAGTGCTGCTCCGAATCATAGCCCTAACATTATTTACCATTGTCGTCCACTTTGGAGAATCTTGAGGAAAGCAAAGAAGGAGTTTCCTCAACACAACATAACTACATCTTTTCATTAACTGGAGAACGATTTGGTCGATGATCGGAGTCAAATGATGGGCAAATTCAATGAACCTAATGGTTCTGTCTTTGCTAACATAACCTCCTGAATGCATTGCGATGACATTGCCATCCTTGTCAAAAACAGGTGAGCCCGATGATCCCTCAGTAAAACATGTATCATAAATCAAACTCTCCCCTAGCTTTCCAGGTTCCTTGTCATTGTTAAAGTATCTTTCAGTAATAATTGATGAGTATTGCGGAAACTGGTTTTTTATAGCCTCAACTTGGAGATTATATGGAAGAACATAGCATGGGTCCATCTTTTTTACTCCTTCCCCAGGGTGCCCTATGATACAGATTCCCCCTGATGTAGGAACATAATCAAAGTACTTTAATAATCCCAAACGTCCTGTCTGGTCACAATCGAGCTCCAGCAGAGCCCAATAACGACGGTTTCCTGAAGCATCATACTCTTGAAAGGCAACAACCTCTTTCACTGACTCTAACTCACATTTCTCATCCAGAGTTTCATAGGAGAAGGTTAACATAACTTTGTTCAGTAACTTACCGTCACTTTGGTTGTGATAATTGGCAATGACATGTGCATTTGTTAGAACGAATCTGTCAAAAAGGAGAAAACCGCTCCCAATCGGATCACAATTTACTCTCAACTGACAAACAGAATCACTTCGCTCAGACAGCTTTTTAACTGTTTTCACATGAAAGCAAGTCTCCACACTCTTTCCATAGTCTTTACGGAATATTTGGATAGGAGTCTTCTTCTCTCGACTTCTCATGTGTTTAACCAAATCCTTATACTGTGCACGAAGTAAATTTAGTACGCTTTCAGAATTTGGCACTTTGCGATAAGACGGTCGAGCCTCAGAGGCACCAGCATACATTTTTGGTTCATCCCCTGACTTGTCTTCATTTAGCATCTCACTTGATGTGAACCCTCTTGGAGAACCTTTACTATCTGAGGAAGATCCAGGAGGCGAACCTAGTGCAGCCTCTTCCCCCTCACTAGACTGACTGTCTGTTACAGCAAATTTCCCACGTAACATGATCGTGAAAGTTCTTCCATCGAGGTCATCTACAACGTTGGACATTTCAATAATCTCTTTGTCGTTTCTCTCTAGGTCTACCAGGATGCAGTCTTTTTTAAAAATGTTACATTTAAAACGGCCATCTATTTTCAGAACCTTTTTCACCGTATGCCCTTTGTATCCATACACACAAACTTTGACAGTTTTTTCTTTAGATATATGTTCTTCATGACATCTTTCACTATGTTTTTACCTCCTTTTGTTTCTACATTGAATGTCACTGTTTCACCAGGTAGTGTTTTCCACCATTTATGTTTGGCTTTGCCCTCTGGATCCTGGTCTTGCGTTGTATCTTTGATGTACAAAACAGTCAGAATATCCTCCTCCGCAATAAGATGGCACGGGAAGTGTGTGCTGATAGCTGCCCTGTCTCTCATAATAACAATCTCTTTTGTTTGGTTCTTTTTAGCCATTGCTGCAAACTCGATGTTTGTCTGTAGTAAGCTGAGGACAGTCTGTGATTTACTGCAGGTAATAAGGTAATTCCCACCATTCACTTTCCACTTAATGGAATGCATTTCATGTGGCTGCTGTTCCTGGGTGTAGGAAAGAATGCATTACAAATAATTAATTCGCTGTATAGTAGTCTACATTTTACTAAATCTCCTCAACAGAAAAGCTGTACTAAAGCTGTACTAAACTCATGAAATAGGGTGAATCGGCTAAACTGGATCGGAAGTTTATAGCAAGCATCCCAACTCTTATAAATAATAGTCACATGCCAACCAACGAAGGATGGTCTCATATGCAAGTTTGGTCATTAACTACAAATTCAGTAGTAGTGAGTGCTACTCACAGAGGATTGGGGAATGGCTGTAATCACAACATTGTAAGATGATGACAGATTTACTCATAGCCCCCCCCCTTTGTTCAAGGATGGATATTCTCTTTTCACATAGATGGCCCCTTTAAACACCCCTTTCAAAGCAGTGTTCCTCCCTATCAAGAAGGGCATGGATGCTTGCAAGTCAGCTCAGACTGAAGATGTCACCTGTTTGAGTGATGAAATGTTTCTGAGTAAACTTCTCGTCCAATTGAGCAAATTCACCTTTTTTGTGATTCCCTTATCTGGATTATCGAGCATGCATAAAGAAATAAAGCCTATACCCTTTCTCTCCACTTAAGAAAAACAAAGGAAAAACTGAAATCAAAATATTGGCAGACATTTGAAAGACAGTGTGAACCTAGGACAATAACTGAGCTCTTCTAAAAGCAACGGCCACATTGAATCTTGATAAAGAAAAGCACAAAGAGCCATCCAGAAGTTATAGGAGCAAAGTATTAGAAAAGTAATAAACTATCTGAAAGGAAAGCAAACTTTCATGCCAGAATTCATATCAAGAGATTGACTGGATAAGTGAAGAAGAAAGTACAAGCAGAGTGGAAGGGGTGATTTGTGACAGAGGCGTACCAGCAAGAGTGAAAGGGAAGGTTTACAAGGTGGTAGAGAGACCAGTTATGTGTTATGGTTTGGAGACAGAGGCAGTTACTCTACAACCAAAGGTGAGCAAGGCAACAACTGCAATGGTTGGAGATGCCTACCTTAGCACATCCCTCCCCTGGTTCAAAATTGACCTTACAGTCTTCCATCTTCACGGTGATGTGCGAGGCTAGTGTTCGGTTGTACTAAAGCCGGCAATATATCTCTCCTATGGAAGAAAAAAAAGCTGAGATTTACTGAATATCAGGTTACATCTTTCAAATTCAAACGTCATTATTCCAAACGCATTTCAAAAAATGAATTCTATAGAGCTTTTCAAAGAATCCAACAAATGTTTTATTATTTTAACATACACACAATACTTACATTCTTGGTTTCCTTAATGACCGTTTCTTTTTTGTTTCTCAAGATTTTGTATTCACTGGAAGATTTTGTATTTACTGGAAAGCAGCTCAGGTGTTCTTAGAAATGATAGGAATTTATACAAGCTACCCGGACTTGTATCCATATCTATACGTATAAAGCACTCCGGTGCTCTCCGTGACAATGCATTTTTATACGCAGTCTTCACAAATACCTTGAGAATCACAATTTCAAACATCAACTATTCGTTGGATTCTTAATGTGTGTGCGTGTGTGTATCCAGTTATGTTGCTCAGTAAATAACAATAAGGTACACCACTTACCTCAAAGGACCCAATAGTCGAAGTGGGGAAAGCGCGAAAACCATCCACATCTGACCCGGCTGCTTAGGTTTCGTTTTTGATCAAACGAAAACAGAGACAGAAATGAAACTTAACACAAAAAAAACAACAGGTCGCGGGTCATTAAAAACGTTTTTTTAGTATGAGTCAGTCACTGTATCTCAATTAAATACGGATTTCTTATATTACTACACGTTCTCATATTCATCCTTTGATTCGCTCTTGCTTTATGTGCTTTATGTGCTAGACTAGAAAACCCGAAAAAAGATGATCAAGTCCAAGTATACGAGCGAACCGCTCCCTCTTGCCCACTCTCGCGATAGCAAACTCCGGATCTGCTCTTATAAACTTACAGTACATGCCTTATGCCTTAACATAAACACTATTTTAACATAGTTTTGACAACACATTAGAACTATATCACAATTGAATTTTCAGCGTTACACCTGTTCAATCGACCCCTCTGGAGCCTCTGACCGACTTGTATGTCAAATTTAATCCAAATGAAAAAGGTCATTGCATTATTTTCTTATCGGTGAACAGGCAATATGTGTCCATTTTTGTTCTGGAATACTCGGAGATTCCTAGAATAGCAAATAAGGACAGTTCAAAGCCCATGACATAACCCCCAAGCAACAAACATAACCGGTTCTTAGTCAGAGTAGTATAAATCAGGTCATCTGACTGTAGTTGTGTGTTGTTGTTTTTTTTGATGGGGACGTTTCAACATTGATCTGAATGTCATCTCAACTGTGAGTCATGAATCTGCGATACTTAATGGGGGCGACATAGCTCAGTGGGTAGAGCGATCGTCTGGCAATCGGAAAGTTGCAGGTTCGATCCCTGGTCCTGCATGTAGCATGTCGAGTTGTCCTTGAGCAAGACACTGCTCCCCAAGCACAATATGTTGGCAGCTCACTGCTCCTATACAATATGTTGGGTCAAAAATGCAGAGAAATCCAAATTTCCCCTTGCAGGACTGATAAGGGAATCATTATTATTATTAAAAATCTGGTAAAGGATGTCAGCAGCACTTGCTGCTCGTAGCTGTTCTTTTCAGTTTGTATATGGATTATCTTTCTAAAAAGTCTGTATGGTGGGGGATACTCTTGTTAACCATCTGATGTGTGCCAATGACTTAGTCTTGCTGTCTCATTGTGCTGGCTTATAGGAACTGCTCAGACAGACTCTGCTCAGGTTGTGGTCTGCAGCATGACATTAATTTAACCCTAAAAAGAGTGTTGTCATGATTGATAAAACCAATGAGGATCAGAAACGACATGTTCCTTCATCCTTCATGGCAGACCAAGTGCTAATTGTGGTGAACAAAGTAAGATGTTTGGGTCACACCATCATGAATGATTTATGTGAGGATGATGATGATTGGCAGTGCCCGAGTTGCAAACTGTATACAGAAGCTAATATCCTGATGTGAAATTTTCATGTGTACAGATTATGTTAAAACTGCTCGCTTTAGGGGCCACGGTTCTCTGTATCAAGCCTGCTTGTGGTGTAATTACAGTAAAGCAAGAATGAAAAAGCTGCATAATGATGCATTCAGACTCTTCCTTACGTTTCCAATATGGAAAAATGTGTTATATAATAATAATAATAATAATAATAACTTTGATTTCTATATCATCACAACCAAATAATCTGCAAAAAGCAGTGAGGCAATCCTCAGCCCCGCCGAACGGAAACCCCTCTCCTCCTTGACTACGCCGAAAGATCCTGTCCATGAATATTACAAATGAGATAGGTGAAACGGCACAGCCCTGGCAGAGGACACTCCCTATCAGGCATGAATCTATATTACTACCGAGAACCGGGACACATCTCTTGCTTTGGACATACAGAGATTGAATGGTGCTGAGTAGTGACTCCCCTACTCCAGCCATCCTGCAGCACCTCCCATCATATCTCCCTGGGGACTCAGTCATGAGGCTTCTCCAGATCTACAAAACACATGTATTATGATGGTCATACTTAACAGGATACTTACGAGAGTGAAGAGTTGGTCGGTTGTTCCATGACCAGGATGGAATCCGCATTGTTCCTCTACAATCTGAGATTAGACTGTCAGCTGTACCCTCCTGTCTAGCCCCTTAGAATAGCCTTCCCATTGAGGCTGAGTAATGTGGAGCCTCTGTAGATTGTACACACCCTCTGATCTCCCTTTTTGAAAACAGGAACCATTATCCCAGTCTACAACTCCTTAGGCACTGCCCCAGAACTCCACATAATGTTGAAGAGAGGTGTTGTCTATGACAGCCGTTCAACACCCAAATCCTTCTAGGATTTTTCCTAGTTAGGTTCATATTGTGATCTGTAGTGAGAGTAGGGAGCAGGTGGAGTTAAGTCTGGAGAGGTGGAGGCATGCAGCGGAGAGAAGAGGAATGAAAGTCAGCAGGAGGAAGACAAGGCGTATACATGAACAAGTTGCGGGGGCATGAGAATGGTGAGGACGCAAAGAGTAGGGGGGCATAGCTCAGTGGGTAGAGCGGTCGTCTGGCAATTGGAAGGTTACAGGATTGATCGCCGGTCATGCACATAGCATGTTGAAAAGTCCTTGAGCAAGACAGTGAACCCCTAACTGCCCACTTGATGTACGTCGCTCTGGATAAGAGCGTCTGCTAAATACGTGTAATGTGAGGAGGGTGAATGTGTTTAAATACTTGGGATTAACTGTCCAACATAACAGGGAATGTGAAAGAGAGGAATAAGAGAATGAAGGCAGGGGAGAGTGGGTGGAGAAGAGTGTCAGGGGTGATCTGTGACAGAAGGGTACCAGCAAAAGTGAAGGGGAAGGGTTACAAGATGGTGGTGAGACTGCATGGTGTTAAAGGCATCAAACAGCATTGTGACGTTTGCAGATGACACAGCAGCTATGGGGGTGAGTTCCTATGGCAAGGACTGAGATGGCCTCCATGGAGGTTTTCACCCTGGAAAAGGGGTGTCAGGAAAACATACCTCTTACTGAATGTCTTACAAGACTGAAAAGGTCATTTTGGATTATAGAAGAAGAGAACACACTCACCCCCCAGTCGCCATCAACAGGACAGTGGTGGAGGGTGCACAATTTAAAGTTTCTAAGCATAAACATCCATAAATACCTGACTTTGACTAGCCATGCAATTACTATTAACAAGGCCCGACAGTATCTGTATCTCAATCGCATAAAGAAATTAGGCCTGAGGCCCTAAATCCTTAGGGCCTTCTAGCAGGCTACCATAAAGAGCCTGCCGATAAACAGCTTCATCACCAGATATAGCAGCTTTACCAGTAAGGACTGCAAGGTTCTTGGGAGGGTTGTGCACACAACCCTGAACACTTGATGTGTTCCCCTTGCGGGACTAATAAAGGAATATCCCATCTTAATCTCACACCAGTGCAATCTCTTCAACTACTGATTGTAGTTATTGTACAACTACTGCAGCTGCTCCTCTACTATACCTATGTATATAGATATATTTGTGCTTTTATACTTGTTCAAAAATAAAAAAAATCTTTCATTCATTCAATCCTGTTCTTCCAAGCCATGCAACATAGCAGGTCTCACTACCATTTTGTAAACCTTCCTTTTTTCTCTTGCTGGTACCCTTCTGTCACAAATCCTTCCAGACAATCTTCCCAATCATTCCACCTTGCCTGCACTCTCTTCTTCACATCTCTTCCACTCCCCGTTACATTTAACAGATAATACAGTATTTCTCATTGACTACTGATACTCCTTATTGCTTTTTATACTTATTGTGGTGACAGGCATGGTCACAAATCTATGAATACTAGGACAGCATCCAGCACTTTATCTGTTCCCCCACTCACATTAGCGGTTGTCAGGAGGGGCATCCGATGTGTAATTTTGCCAGATCAATATGGGGATTGATTGGCACGGTTATGATAGATTGGTTGATCCTGGTTAATATCAGCCATCATTGGTGCAGTACCACTATATGGACCAAGGTGCCAGTTGAAAATATAAAATGCGCTTTGCCGATCCTGAAAAACAGGGTACAATACAAAAGATTACTTTATACACTCATTGATTTTTACTATCACATTTAAGTACTTTATTTAGCTGATTCTGTTATACCTATTGTTTTAATACCGTTTTTATATTAACCTGTCATATATTTTATGTTATATATATATTTTATATATTTTTTAGCTTCTTGTAACAGAGTCTCTCAGCCAAAGTATTTCACATATGTGTTATTGGAATAATACAGGTTACACTCATTTTCAACAGCTTCGCTGACCTGATATTAAAGGCCTTTTGTCTCACCAGCCGAATGAAACAACAAGACTAAATATGCAGACAGGGCAGGTGGAAATTCTTGAAATGAAAATAATCACACCATACGGTTAGGGTGTGCCACCACCAGAATACTGCTGTCAGCATAAACGCCCAAGGAAGAAACAATTCCTTATCAAAGATATGAAAAAAACACCACAAACTAATAGGAACTAGTACAAGTCCACCACCCAACCGTGGGGAACCATCCACAAGACTTCTTTGTCTAGAAACTGTATAAAAACACTGGATTAGGGCTAGATAGGTTGTCAGACTGTGGGCTGACTGGAACTTGTTATTGGCTCGGATAATACACATTCTGATCCAGAATTCTGTAACTTCTTATTGCTGCCTGAAAAGATTCGGTAACTCATTTGAACTAAAATCTGCCATCGGCTTGGTCTTATTCACATTTAAATCTACAGTAAATATCTTCAGTCTTGAATATCATATACTCAGTTTAATAAAAGCAATCACAAAATCAATAATGGGAACAAGTGTGACAAAACAGAAAACCAAATATTACAATAGGGACCATCAGAGTCACACTTTTAATTGAATTATCTTTTTTTTTCCAAAAGACATAATCCTTTGAGTTAATGACTGCTGTAAATACTACATAAGTCTGTTTAATGTGACGTGATTAGTCCCAGTGGTGGACATGGGCTAAGACAGAGCTTGGAGATTAAGGAGCTTGGAAGCTCTTCCTAACGCCTGACAGTGGGTATGAAACTGCTGTCCATGGTTTGTCAGTTCCCGAAGCATGAACTCTACCACTGGGCTGCCGCAACCCATTCTACTATAAATACTAAATATTACATTACTGAAAGTGGAGTGAAAGATCCAGAAATGCCTCAGAGTTAACAATTCAAGGAGACCTTCCGTTTACCACAATGTTGTATCTCTCTTCTGCTGTTATCAACAGGTAACAGGCAAAATAGAAGACTTTTTCAGTTCAATTCAGCACAACCTGTATGTGTTGCTGTGTAAGTAAGGAAAGGAAGAAAAGAGCATACTCATCCCTCAGCTTTTTATTTCTCATACCCTGTGGCTTTAAGTGGCATCCTGCCCGACACACAGGTGTGACCATGGCGACAAACTCAAAACTGGCGCCCAGATTATTATTATCTCTACTATATTTGAAGAGGCAACCCATCATCTTCCAAATCTTATACAATTATTTGGTTAAAGACACAGCTAGACTCAGTCCATTGCTTTGTCATGACTGTTCATTGCCTTCATCCATTTCTGCATCTCCTGGGGCAGCATTGTCTTGCTCTGGGTCACCAGGAAGAATGTCCGTAACTGTCTGGATGAGTTCTTCAATTTGTTCCTCAGATAACCGTTCCTCACTCTCCTCTACCATCTGGGGAATACATACAGACAGTTTAATGTTTTCACAAAAAAGTTGAATTGGTTTGGCTGGATAAGAAGTTTATTCAGAAATGTCTTGATGCATGCTCGACAATCCAGGGGAGGGAATCAGAAAGAAGGTTAAGAAGATAAGAAGTTGATTTCAGAAATGTTTCATCACTCAAAGACGTGTGCCTTTTACATCGAGGAGACCAAACAGACACTGGCTAAGAAAATGGCACAACACAGGAGAGCCTACACGTCAAGCCAGGACTCTGTGGTCTACACCCATCTACACGCTAGGGGCCAATCATTCAAGATGATGATGTTCACATCATTGATAGGGAGGAACGCTGGTTTGAAAGGGGGGTTAAAGAGGCCATCTATGTTAGGAGGGAGTGACCATTCTTGAACAAAGGTGAGGGGCTAAGAGTACATCTGTCATCATAAAATGATGTGAATCCAAATATTCCCCAAATCCTCTGTGAATAGTGCTTATCACCACTGAATGTGCAGTCAATGACCAAACTTGCATATGAACCCAGCCTTTGTTGGTTGGGATGCGACTGTATCGTTAGTAAGGATTGGGATGTTAGCAGTCAGCTCAGACTGAAGATGTCACCTGTTTGAGTGATCAAATGTTTCTGAGTAAAAATCTGATCCAGTTGAACCGATTCACCTTTTTGTGATACCCTTACCTGGATTATTGAGCATGCATTAAGACAGTTGAGTGCTTTATATACTGGCTCACCAGTATCTGGTAATCTACAACTATCTCAGCTGCTCCCGTTACAAGACGAAACAGTGGATAGATAATCAATCTCCATCTCATCCTTTCCTCTGTATCTTACTCTGTCACACCAGCAACCTTCATGTCCTCCTTCAACACACCCATAAACCTCCTCTTTGGTCTTCCTCCTTTCCTCTTACTCAGCAGCTCCATATTCAGCATCTGTCTCCCAATATATCCAGCATCTCTCCTCTGCACATGTCCAAACTATCTCAATCTTGCCTCTCTTACTTTGTCTCAAAACCGTCCAACCTGAGCTGTCCTTCTGATATACTCACTCCTTATCATGTCCTTCTTCATCAGTCCCAATGCAAATCTTAGGATCTTCAACTCTGCCACCTCCAGTTCTGCCTATTGTCTTTTTGTCAGTGCTACTGTCTCCAAACCATACAACATAGCTGGTCTCACAACCATCTTGTAAACTTGTATCCTCACCCCTGAAACTCTTCTCCACCCACTCCGCCCTACCTGCACTCTCTTCTTCATCTCTCTTCCACACTCCCCGTTTAATTTGGAGAGCCGATCCCAAGTATTAAAACGTATCCGTCTTCCTCACCTCTACTACTTGCATCCTCACCATTTCGTTCTCTCTCATTCAAGCATATGTATTCTGTCTTGCTCCGACTGACTTTCCTTCTTCTCTTCAGTACATACCTCCACCTCGAACTCAACTCAACCTGCTCCTTACTGTCCCTAAAGATCACAATGTCATCAGGGGACATCAAAGTCCACAGAGATCCCTGCCTGATCTCCATCAACCTGTCCATCAACATTGCAAACAAGAAAGGGCTCAGAGCTGATCCTTGATGTAACCGCACCTCTTCTTTGAACCCATCGTCATTTCTACCACGCACCTCACCACTGTCTCACTGCCCTCATATATTTCCTGCACCACTCTGACACACTTCTCTGCCACTCCTTTCACATGATTGTACTTGTACAACCAGTGTGAAAATAAAGATCCTGAATCCTGACTTCCTCATACAGTACCACACCTCCTCTCTCAGTATCTTGTCATATGCTTTGTCTAAATCCACAAAGACACAATGTGACTCATTCTGACTCCTTATTTCTCAATCAACATTCTCTAAGCAAACTCTGCATCTGTAGTGCTCTTCGGTGGCTTGAAAGCATACTCACTAATCCTCACCTCTCCTCTTAGCCTAGCTTCCACTACTCTTTCCCATATCGTCATGCTATGACTTATCAACTTTTTACCTCTGTAGTTACTACAGCTCTGCACATTTCCCTTATTCTGGAACATTGGTGCCAGCATGCTTCTTCTCCACCCCTCAGGTATCCTCTCACTTTGTAAGATTGCATTGAATATATATGTTTTAAATTATCCTCTTTTTCCCCCACCTGAATTCCCTGAGTTGCCTACTACTGGGTCAGTCACTTTGATGCTCCTTTAGAATGTCGACAGGAAGGAGGAAGCCATAGCATGCGAGTCCTCCAAGTCATGTAATGACTAGCCCTCACTATTTTGCACATTGTGGTCTCATAGGGAAAGCGCAGTGCTCGGACGTCAAAGGAAAATGAAGCAGAATACTTTCCCTTCACTTAACCGTGAGGCCCGGATGACCCAGACACTAGCGAACCTAGAATACTTTATCCAACCTAAACCCTATACCCATGTGAGGCTTAGCCTATTACGCCCCACTAACTATGGACCTCCAGCTGTGGTTGGAAACGGCGCAGCCAGGATTCGAACACCCAGCTGCATGATGCTGAGATGCACTAAATATAGGTGCCTTAACCACCTACCCCACTGGAGGCCCCTTGCATTGAATAATTTAGTTTAAAAGTCCTCCTGTCACCTCTCCTAAACATTTCCATGCCTCTACAGGTATGTCGACTGGGCCAACTGCCTTTCTACTCTTCATAGCTGCCCTCACTTCCTCTTTGCTGTTCCACTGCACTTTCTGATTTACCATCTTCACATACTCCAACTTTCTCTCTCTCATTGTCTTCATTCATCAGCCCCTCGAAGGAGTCCTGTTTATAAGTGTGGGAATGCTTGCAGTGTGCACAGACTGAAGATGTCCCCTGTTTGAGTGATGAAATAATGAACCAGTTCATCTTTTTGTGATACTCCTTTCACCATTTCAGTAGACTCTCCTCACCAGAGTCTGATAATATAAATATTTAATCCAAAAGCTTTCAAGTTGGTTAACTGGCGATTAATATTTTCATATTGTTTAACAATCAAACAATTCCTTTATAAGATTAATTTGAAGCACATAGCTCTAATTTTATATCTTGTTGATCAAATACTTTTTCAAAGATCTAGCATTGAAATCAAAGTTTCAGCACATATCCAAATGAGCCTATATCAATGGGGTCACACTTCAAATTTTCAAGTGTACAAACACCAATCTAAAATCGGTCTGAGATATCACTGATGACTACAACATCTTGGTTCTTTCAGCGCTCTATTACTAATACACTAGAAACAATTTAATGTGGCATGTTCTTTGGTAACTTGCATATCTTAATATCTTAACAGTATTGGCCACAAACATTTAGAAGCATTAAAACATTAAATATTATTTTCAGCTGTATTTTATGATCAACATTATCATTATCAACAATTTCACCACTACCACCCTTGAGTGATGGGTTGTGTAACCACTATCTTAATCCCTTGTGCTCAGTAAATGTGAGGCATTTGTTATTAAGTGCTTTGAGTGTTTTCTAGACTAGAAAAGTGCTAAAGAAGAACAAGTCTTTTTACCATTGTCCATTTTATCTGGTGTCAGGAAATCAACTGAACACTGTAGTGTCTACATTACAATATACCATGAGGAACAAAATGGCAAAACTCCAGCCATGGGCTTTATAGAGTTCTCTGAGGTGTTGCTCTCCATTAACTGTACGAGACAAAACGATTGTATTACTTTGGTCAAAATATGACTTAGAGTAAAACATGTGTACAACATAAACACAAGCTAAGGAAAGCACAGTAAAGAGAAGGGGAACAAGACATGAGTACAAGAATGGATGGGAGAAATGATGTGCACTCACTAACTGGATCTCCACTGCAGTCCGTGGCCTATGGTTCAGCAGCTGCAGCTTCTCTGCCCTGTGTATTAATTCAAGATGGAAATAGTGGCATGTAATTGCTGTGTTCCTTATACATTTAATGATGTAGAAAAAAAAATATTTTAGACCCCCCTGAATTACTTTGTGAGTTTGTGAGGCATCATGGTGGAGAGGAATTCTTTGACAATCTCTGGACTTTGTCTGCTGCAAGGAGTCTTCGATAGATACTTCAACATCTGCAAAGAAGTAACCAGGATAGATTATCTATGAGGGTACCAGCTGCAAGTGTCAATCCAACATAAGATGTTTTCATAAACGTGTGTTACCAAAAATAATAGGGAGTCGTGACCTCATACATGATGGTGTTTAAATTCTGCTGTCCAGTGCTGTGTTTGTTCTTCCCACTATCCTTTCTCTGTTCCTTCAGATCTGTGAGGAGTTTAAATACCTGAGAGACATAGGCAGATGAAATAGCAAGCGAGGCAATTATATTTTAATTTCGTTACGTAAGTGACAAAATAGTGCAATACAAAACAATTCGATAAAGATGTAAAAGCTTTCCACAATACATCAACAAGAATTTTGGATTTTTACCTCGTAGTTACTGAGCATGGCAGCATTGGCATCCTTCCTGAAAAGTACAAAAAACGTGTTTTCTTACGTTGATAGTTTTGATTGATCCCAAGTCCAGAACAGTTTTAACACCAATGATTTTGATTAAATTTAAGATAGAAAATAACGGTTAGCTAGCAGATACATCAATTGACCAAGAAATTGAACGTCAGAAAATTTAATAAATACAACAACTAAACCAGAACACTAATAACATATTTATTAACTATCAAGCAAACTGGATAAAGATCCATACACTTCCATTTTCCGGTCCTGATTTTGGTCCTGAAGAAAACTCGTCCGTGTAGAAACTATAACACTATAAATCTATTGTTCCGCCGCTGCTGGGTGACAGTGCGTCTTATGAGTTCCCTGTTGGAGTCTAAAACTGATCGCCCAAAATAACGCCAGTAAAAAAGAACGAGTGACGTCTTTTTTCTTCATTATCTCTAACAGCATTCATTGAGTGAACAAGGAAATATGTCAAATTCAGAGGTATGAGTTTTATTTTAAGGTTTGTTAGAAATGTTTGCACCGTGGTTTGTTTTTTCCAGACCGCTGGCAGTTGGCTGACAAGGCAAGCTGTCAAAGGGTAGCTCTGTGATCTCCTAAATGTCATATCTAGTAAAATACGTTTTAGCTAATGGACTAAAAGCAGCATGTCTTTCGCTAATGATCTGAAATCTCTTCTTACACTTTGTTGTGTTTGTTTCTGTTGCATGTTAGGGAAACAAACTTTGGGGTGGTAGGTTTGTTGGGGATACAGACGTTATCATGGAGAAGTTCAATGCATCTATTACCTATGACCAGAGAATATGGGATGCTGACATCAGAGGGAGTAAGGCTTATGTAAAAGCTCTGGAAAAGGCCAAGCTGGTTACCACTGAGGAGATGAAAGGAATTTTGCAAGGAATGGATCAGGTGATCTCACATCTCACACACAAACTTGGGCTAACAAGCAGGTGATGCAACACCGGACCATATTGTTTAAAACTCGTCAGACGTCAAACTATTCCTTCTTAATCAGAAGACCCTTGTGTTTTGGCCTTCACATTCACTCTTTAATCAAATTTAAAATACTATTTACCATTGAATCAGATCAATAATGATTATACCAGACAATTTCAGAGTATAACTACATTAATGTAACCTCTTCCTACAAAGGAAATGCGCACATGTGTTGGTAGAGGTGAAGCTTCTATCATCTGCAGACTCCCTGTATGTAGCTCTAGATTACAGGTTGACTGCTGAAATGTGCCCCGATGCAGAATTTTTCTCTTTATTCTACTGATTATGTGGATGAACAATTGTACCATCATGTGAAAGATGCCCCCTGGCAAATACCTTACCCTTTCAGTCACACACTGGGGTCAGGTTTCAGAGTGCCTTGATGTTTTGCCCCATGAAACACCACATTGGCTGACAATTGGCTGTTCACAAAAAAAGGAACTAAAACATGATGTTTTCAGTCATATCATTGAGGAGCAAGCATGATTCTTGCTTTCTGTGAAAGAGATGGTTTTGAAATGAAACTATTCATGTGATAATGTGTCTGAGATACTGGAAGGCTTTTTTCCTCACCAGATCTCTGAAGAGTGGTCTAGAGGGGTGTTTGTTATCAAATCTGGGGATGAAGACATTCACACAGCCAATGAACGCAGATTAAAGGTAAGGTAATGTTTTGGTCATATTAATACTGAACAATTCAGTGTGTCAAACACGGAATTGTCCAGTACCCAAACTGGTGATGTTTGGGCATTTTTGTGTATGTGGATGGACATCATAATTTAATTATCTTGTTTTTTAGGAGCTGATTGGTGAACCTGCAGGGAAGTTGCATACTGGCAGGAGTAGAAATGACCAGGTTTGTCTTTACAAGATTAGTTGCTTAGATTATTTATTGTGGGCAATCATCATTTTTAGTTACATATTATATATATCCTGTTTGATTAAGGGTTAGGACTACTTCCTACCAATGGTTTGCTGTTCTGCTTGTTTGCCCTGGGTAGGTTGTGACAGACATGAGGTTATGGTTGCGGGACGCCATCTCAACAGTGAAGGAAGATGCATTACAGCTGATATCCACCATGGTTGAACGGGCAGCAGCGTAAGAAAATAAATGCATACAGTATGATTCTCAATGTATTAAAATAACCATCCATCCATCCATCCATCCATCCATCCATCATCAACCGCTCATCTGGTGTCGGGTCGCGGTAAAGTAACCATTATATCTTATATTACATCCTTTTGAACCATAGAGAAATTGATGTCCTGTTTCCTGGTTACACCCACATGCAGAGAGCCCAACCAATCAGATGGAGCCATTGGATTTTGAGGTAACCTTCCTGCACTTTTATCCCACTCACTTAAAGTTACAGTCCTGAAGATAGCCTATTCTGTTTCATTTTTGGAAACCTGTGGTGATACCAGTAAGTGCAGTGATGTATTTACATTTGGCACCTTCCTGCTGTGGGGCATTAAGAGGCTAGTCAATAGCGTACTTTCCCCTGATAAAGGCCTATACACTGCTCCAAAACTAGAGATGAGTATTGACACTTGTTATTAAATGGGCACCATGGCTAAATTATTAAAGACCATAGTGTTGATTAAAAAAGTAGATTTTCTATTCATTTAGGCCACAAAAACGTTATCTTAAAATGGAGTAGCTCAGCGGTAGAGTGTGTACCTCCAAGTCAGGCATTGCGAGTTCGACCCACTGCGAGGCGATAGGAAAAGGCATCCCACTACTTGTCTGAGTCCGACCACCCGAAAATTAACCCGTAATTCGTAATCACGAACATCCATCCATCCAATCTCAACCACTTATCCAAAGTAAGGTTACAGAGTCATGCTGGAGTCTGTCCCAGGGTCAGTCACCTCAGATGACCCCATCACCCAATACAAACTCTGCAAGGTGTCCTGGTAGATGGCGTTGATAAGCTGGCCACTGGTGTCTCACTGAAGACATCCCAGTGTGCCCAGTGATCTGGTCAGGGTGTAGGGTGCCATTTTCAACTTTTGTTCCCTGCAGCAGAGGGAAGCAAGGGGCTGGTAGTGAGTCTCTCTGTTTTCTCCAGCACTACCATGTCCTCCAGACCTGGCATATGTACCTTGAACACCACCTCAGCAATCTGTGCCTGTATTTCAGCAGGTCTCCTCTGGGATGTACAGAGGTCACATCACTGCACATGTAGCTTGCCATTCTGTTGACATCTAGTCAGTAGAATCACCCTTGGAGACGGTGAGGAGTTTCTAAGCTCATATAATGCACCGTCCCTGCAGCACCATGGACCAGTTGAAGGATCATGGGTCAGAGCAAATGGGGCACAAGCAGCCCGAGCAGGCCATTCTCCCATTCAGAGGCCTCCCACCAATGATACACCACTCCCTTGTGGAGTTTGAGCATCCCCCAATGGGAATAGTTGACCTCCTCTTCAGACCTCAATGCCAACTTCTCCACCAACTGGTTGCCATCTCTGTTTCATTCTCTGGACTTGTATGGTGAGATACTCTTGGTCTGCTGTGGTGAACTGTGGGAAGCCATATTGAGCATAGAGTCACACATCTTCTGCAAGGGTGCACAGGCTCTCTCTATCCCACTGATGGCAGCCGGCCAGCCACTCTTTACTCTCATTATCAAAGAGGCATAATCAGGAAACATGATTAGGCCCCCTCGCTTCGCTCTGCCACCAGGATCAAGGGGGACTATGGCACCCAGAATCCTTACCAGAGTGCCACGAACATAGGAACCTCTCTGGTCAGACTCCAGTAACCAGTTCATTAGTGCCATCAACCAGGACTCCTTGCAGGCTTTGTGTTGGGTGGTGGAGTCGACAGGGGCAACTGAGGACTGTGGGCTGTCTTTCAATTGAGGGGGGTGGGTTGGGGTGTTATACTGTTCAACACAAAGGCTGATTGAGGCAGGGAAAGTGTTATGATTTATGTTGGTTTATGTTCAAATGTTCTGTTGATGTTGAGATGTGTTTTTTATTTGGGAGCTTGAGTTGGTCAAGTTGGTGATTGTTGAATCACTGACTGACGGTAGGACCATGGCTTGGCCTCAATTCACCTTTAGTATGAGATGTTGAAGTTCACAGCCATTCTGGGGCTAGTATAATGTAATACGGGAGCTAGTCTTTGTACGAGCAAAAGAAAACAATTAACGAGCATTTCCCTCATCAGTCCCTCAAGAGGACTGATGAGGGAAATGCAGGGAAATGCTCGCGATTGTATAGGACCAGTTAGCAGCCACCATGTGGCGCTGTTAGAGATTCAGTGTCTTGCTCAAGAACACGTTGACATGCTTTCTGCAGGACCAAGGGTTCGAATCTGCAACCTTCTGATCACCGGGCAACCGCTCCACCTACTGAGCTATGCCACCCTCATAAGGGCTGTATGCTGTTATCATATTGCTTAATTTCATTGCTTGCCACAATATTTTAAGAACTATATGCATGTTTGAATAATCAAGGTTACAGGGGCGATATAGCTCAGTGGGTAGAGCAGTCATCCAACTCCTGCAGTGAGTGTGGTGGTGACCCCGAGCAAGACGCTGAACCCTTAACTGCTCCCTGAGCACCACATGGTGGCTGCCCACTGCACTCATACAATAGGATGTGTTAAATGCAGAAAACAAATTCCACTGGCCTGTGTCGTAATGGTGAGAAAACAGAAAAAAAGGTTAAGGAGATTACAAAAGTGAGTCAGTTCATCTGGACACCATATTTGATCAAATAAATTGCATCACTCATACAGATGACCTCTTCAATCTAAGCTGACTCCAAGCATTCCGACCCTTATATACAATATAGCTGCATAATGACTGAAACAAAGGATGGTTTTAACTGTGTAAATTTACTGAGTCTGCTGAGTCTGTTTTTTTAGACTGTATATATCCATCCATCCATCCATTGTCAACCGCTTATCTGAAGTCGGGTCACGGGGGAACTGGAGCCTATCTCGGTCCTCATTGGGTGAAAGGCAGGGTTACACCCTGTTTTGGTCACCAGTCTATCACAGGGCGGAGCAGGTAGGGGGAAAGTGTCTCGCTCAAGGACAGCTTGACACTCTTCTCTGCAAGTGTGGGGATCAAACCTGCAACCTTCTGATCGCCAGGCAACCACTCTACCCACTGAGCCATGCCACCCCTTACTGTATATATGCCATTGATATTTTTTAATCATTCCCCTTGTTTTTATTAATTCTATTTATTATGCCTTTTTAGATTTTATGCCTCTATTTTTTCTTTCCGCTTCGCTCCCATAACACTGCAAATTTCCCCCTGTGAGACTAATAAAGGTATATCTTGATTTATCTTACCTTATATGCAAGTTAACCATTGACTTGACTTTCAATGGTAATGTGTACTACTCACAGAGGATTGGGGAATACTTGCAGTCACAGTATTGTAAGATACAATAAATAAATAAATTGTTCCCTTATCGATCCAACAAGGGGAAAATTGCAATCCTCTGCATTTGACACATGCTATCGTATAGGAGCATTGGGCATCCAACATGTGACACTCCGGGGAACAGTTAGGGGTTCAGTGTTTTGCTCATGGACACATCGACATGCTTTCTGCAGGATCGAGGATCAAACCTGCAACTTTCTGGTCGCCAGACGACCACTCTACCCACTGAGCTATGCCGTCCCTGGTGGCGACAGATGCAGTTTTACCTCTGTCAGTCTAAGGACGGTTGTTCCCTCTTCTCCTAGAGGGCCTCTCTGATGTCCTGATCAAACCAGGGTTCCTCCCTATTAAGGATGTGTACATCCTCGTCCTTGAAAGAGTGACCACTGGCCTATAGATGGATGTAGAGCATAGTCCTAGCCAGATGTGTTAAGCCTTCTGTATTGTGCCATCCTCTTGGCCAGCATCTGTTCGTTTTCCTCGATGTACAAGTAACAAATACAAGATATACATATTCGCACAACTCTCCTGATGATTACGGCTCTCATATGTCAAGTACCGTGACTGTGTGGCATTTAAGGTAGATTCTACTATTCCTCTGTTCCCAAATACTCTGACTGAACTGAACTGCTCCGCAGTCATGCAGTGGCTCTCAGCCGAGATGTGGACCAGCTTCAGGAGGTGAAGAGACGAGTCAACGTATTACCACTTGGCAGGTGAGCAAATGCAGACAACTTCACCGTCTGCTTTGGTACTGCCACACTCACCTCTCTCCATAACTCACTCACACACTTTCATGTAGCCATGTTGAAAGAATCTTTGTCCTTTTCAGTGGCGCCATTGCTGGAACCCCATTTGATATAGACAGGGAGCTGCTGCGTGAAGGTGTGACCTTTTTTTCCCCCACATGGTGGAAATCACAAGTTAGCCCTGTCTTGTTTAGATCAAAAGTTGCCTGGGAATTGCCGATATTCTTTACTATTTAACACATTTCATGTCTGTTTATTGAATCCTTTTTCACCCTCTCTGTTGACTTTGGTTCTGAATTCAACATGGGGCGTAGAGCTGGAGTTCGATGACATCAGTGTAAACAGCATGGATGCCACAGGCCAGAGAGACTTTGTTGGTATAATAATCGTACCTTTCCGTCTCGGTGCTGTAGAACATGTCTACCACATGTACAACATTACATTTATAGAAAGAACCTGTTGTTTTTTACATTCCTGCACATGAGATGTTATGAAATTTAATTGTGTGTATGTGTGTGTGTGTGTGTGTGTTTGTGTTTTTGTGTGTGCGTGTGTGTGTGTGTTCTTTCTTTAGCTGAGTTCATGTTCTGGGCTTCTCTGTGTCTGACTCACCTCAGTAAAATGGCTGAGGACCTGATGCTCTACAGCACCAAGGAGTTTTCCTTCCTCACACTCTCTGATGCTTACAGGTCTGTTTTTCTAAGTGAGCGTTTATATTTATTCTGTGTGTGTGTGTGTGTGTGTGTGGCTTTTTT
>OMLC01103609.1:13243-23958 GCA_900302585.1 Regalecus glesne | reverse complement strand
ATGCACGTATGTGCATATTCTGTGCATGTACGTGCACATGCATGCACAGACACTGATCCCAGTGCAGGTTCAGTACACCACTACAGGTCCATTTCTGTGTGTCATGATTAGTCATCATATTGTGGGGGGTGGACAGGGACGTAGATGGAGCTTGGGGAAATGGAGACCTGATCTCCTTCCTGATACCCCACGGTGGATTCAAACCAGCAGCCTCTGGCTCATCAGTTCCCAAAGCGTGTGCTGTACCACTGAGCTAGCCTGTGGTGGGCCCTTGGTCCACCACACTACTATGAGGACATGGAATTTGTCATCTCTCTAGAAGTGAGAGATGGAGAAGAGTAAATGCTATGGGAACAATGAGGCGGGACAAGGACGTGTGGAAGGAAACATGCAGCAGCAAGACACTGAAACTGACATTTAGGATTTTGACAGGGGGAAAGAGGAGAAGAAATGTGTGAGAAAAAAAGATATATTAGGACATGTGCAATAACAGGAATGCACAAGCTTAATAATGGATGTCGGGGAGAATATACATATATTCTTATCTTCCATTAATTATTAAGCTGCCGGAGCACTGTGATAGTACCTGACAGGTTCTGATCATGTCAGCCATAGATTTAGGTGAAGGAAAACAGTACCAATGGATGTTCCCACTAGAAGTCACAGACTATTGTGCCTTCAGAAAGTGTGTGGATGAGTCCTTGAGCAAGACACTGAACCCTTGACCACTTAAGCCCAGAGATGGAACAATGACCTGTCCAGGGTGCTGTCCCACCTCTCATCCAATGAATGCTGGGATAGCCTCCAGCACGACTCCAAGACCCGCCTTTGGATAAGCGGTGGTTGATGGATGGATGGATGGATGGATGTACTACTAGATGGATGTTAGCGGTGAAATTCACTGAACCACCCCATGAGAGCAAAATCGGTAAAGTGGGAGATGTCAAGCTGAAGCATCCGTTTCACCGTATTGCATTATATTTGAACTTCTGTTTTCTTGCTGTTCCAGGGACATTTCTCTCGTTATGATCTAACCTCGTGTCCCCTGGCATTTCTCACCTACGGAGCACCGAAACTAGACAACAAAGAGAGAGGAAAGTCACCCGGTGTTATCCCAGAAGCCCCAGTGAAGCCCCAGTGAAGCCCACACCGTGGTGGTTTGCTTAAGCTGGCATTATTAGCTTGCCAGGTCCCAGCATGCTAAACATTCGGCTTCATGCCAAAGCCAACAGTGTGATGGAACTACCTGGTTCCCAGCACAACCTGGCAACCGTCCGCCCTTATCCATATGGTCAATTTGTCTTCTGTTGTGGAAGCAGAAGTGAACGCCCACACAAACAGAGCACATCCACACAGACACACACACACAATGTTCTTCTTCTTATCTTTGTTTTGAAAAACTTTGCTGGCCTCCTATCTCCTCCCAGCCAGTCCATCTTATTTCTCTGCTCACAGTCTCCGGTCTCTCTCTGCATACAACTTCCTCCCTGCTTGCACCTTATAGATTTCCCTGCTTTTCATCCTATACTGGTCTCCCTCCCTCCCTCGTTCGTTCTATATAATACTATGTCCTTTCTTCGACTGCAACAGAGCTCTTTGCAGACAAACTCTACCTCTGCACTTTCTTACTTCCCAGCTTATTGGCTTCATCTATTTCCACTTTGGAAGCTCAGTTTATTACTGGGGAGTTTTGTTTGCCAGCCGAGGCTGAGATTTAATGTGGCTCAGTCGTGATTTTTCAGCCCTGAGTCATGAGCCGAAGTAAGGGTGGTTGGTGGTAGAGCACACACTTTGGGAACTGATGAGCCAGAGGCTGCAGGTTCAAGCCTACCACAGGGAGTGAGGAAGGCCATCTGGCCTGAATCCCTCAAGCTCCATCTAAGTCTGCATCCACCCCTCATAGTGTGGGGACTGATGGTGACATGTGAGGACCTCTCTTAGGCTCCGTACACTTTCACAGAGGCTGTGGGAGAGAAACTAAGTGGTTTTAAATACTGGGTTGAAAAAGGAGTTGAATCTGATCACACTGTGCCGACACATCCAGACAAAGAAGAGATGCACGTGGTGCATCCTTGTCCATCGAGTGAAGAGATGACAGACGGTTACGGATATGAGAGCTACAGCAATCTCAAGCCAGTGAAGACGTATTACTTGAAAGTGAAAATGCATCCTGAATAACTTTATAAAAATTGCTATATCTATAACTTACTTTGCCACAGTAATGTAGCTAAACCCAGCAAAGGGTGCAGCCTTAATGCAGTGATTTTTCTTGGTGTTTGGCTGCATGAACTCCCGGTTCATTTTGCATTAAGAGACTGCCAAGCAGAAACCTGTCAAAGCAGCTACCCATTCACATGACGGTACTGAAATGACTCTACCTGCAGCCGATAACAGCAATAATGTTAAATACCGGGCTGAGAGCTACTCTGGAGAATGGTCAAAAGCAATTATCAGAGGCACATTACTGGGTTGGAGGCTTGGCGAGTACATTAAAGACTGGGACACATTGTCACTTCCTTTCAAACTTAAAAATTTTGCATGTCACAATTAGTCTGCCTGTGCTGGAAGTGGACAAGGAGGAGGGCGGGAGGCCCTTCCTGACACCCCGCTGTGGGTTCAAACCCACAACATCTGGCTCATCAGTTCCTGAAGCAAGCCCACTGTTTCAAGAGGAAAGAAAGTCCAACATTATGCAAATGTAATAAATGTCAAAAAGACAATGACATCACCTTTGCCTACAAAGGTTTAGCTTCAATGGCCTCTCTCTGATGCTCAACATAGACTCAGTCTCAACATGGCCATCCCTGGATGTCTCAGTGACATAATCAGGGAGGTTGAATCAGATCCTATTCCCTCTGTCAGACTGCCTGACTGAAGCATAGCTCATGTTGCCGTCTAATCGAATCCCACCCCTACAGATCTTATGGATTCCCAAATCATTCCTTAAACAAATTGTCTCACCTATCCTCGGAGTGTGTGATTATATGGTGAGAGAGGGGGAATTGAGACAGACAGAGAGGGGGAGAGAATAGGGAATAAAATAAATCCCTGTCTTCATGGTGAGAAAAGGAGGTGACTGAAAGAGGAGGTGAATACTAGAATAATTGCTGTCACAGCAGTGTTCTGTCCCACGCCATCCCTGAATGTCCTGCTGCTTGTTTTATTATCTTGGCAGCCTTAAAGTACTCACTCATCCCTCCAAAGCCAGGCAGACGTTGCGTGATTTAAGTAATCCTGTACGTTGCTTTTGCTCACACTGCACGTTTAAATGGCCCAGCCAAAGCCTTTGATGTACGCATGTGCTCACACTGCGCGGCTCGATTGACACGCACGTCAAGATGTAGGTGCTCATACCCAACGTCTACACAGAACATCCCGGTTTTATCAATTGACATTTCCAATTAGGTTTTATTCAATTATTCGAAAATGCTTTTTTACTTTCATGCTGCAAAAAAGTGTGTTGAAGTGACCTGGGAGAAGATGCTGAACCCCTATTTGCTCCAGCCCTGAAATGCATTTGTGACCTGATGGATGGATGGATGGATGGATGGATTTTACATTATAAGATTTTTGCAACGAATGATTAAGGCCAGATGCCATTCCTGATGTCCCACACAGGACTCAAATCCACATCATCTGGCTCATCAGTTCCTGAAGCATTGGCTCTACCACTGAGCTACCACAGCCCCCTGTTCCCTCGCCAGTGACGGGCAACTGCCTAATCTTAGCCTGTCCATTATTTTCATTGAAGGTTTGATTTGTCTCCCCAGTGTTCTACGTGCAAGGGTTCTCAACAGAAAGCTTGTCCCAACCGGTGCAGTCATTTTAACCTTACTCTTCTATATGAAGGACCAACTCTGAATGTAACATTATCAAGTCACATCATAAAACGTGGTCTCAAAGTGGCATGCTCTTGCTCTGGGATTCACACTTTCAGGGCCTGTCTCGCACTCTCGGTCACGCTTTTAAAGATACTTTCAAAGTGTCAAAGGTCACGCACACTCCTCAAACATTGATGAATGAATAAATAACTTCATGGGTCATCGTAGGTGCAGGACAAAAACAGTGAATAAAGTAGAAACGGTAGATTCCTCATACTGATCTCTTTAAAATTTCAATATTTCAATATTTCTATCTACATCATCTTTGACATTAACTGTGTGCAGACTATCTTTTATACTCAAAACACTGCATGGTGAGACGATATTGGGTCATGCAAAGTGCAGCACTGCCGTTTTACATTGCTGGTGTGTATGCAAGAGCTTCAGGACATGGCTCCTAGAGAAAGGTTAAGTGAAGAATGAAAAGGTTAGCACCTCTGCCCTTTGTTACCCGACATAACTGTCTGGGAATCTGTTCGTCCAGTTCACTGGATTTCCTCCTTAAGATACCTTACTTAAGAGAGAGAAGAGAGGAGTAGAGAGAGCGATGAGAAAGAGATGAGCTCTCGTGAAGAAAGGGAAACGGAGGGAGATGGTCGCGGAAAGGACGCCCGCAGTAGCATGTAGAAAAAAGGAATGAAGGTACAGAGATGGAGGAAGACAGGAGGGAACAAGTAGGATGCAGCAGATTGTATGTCATGCTACAACATCACAGCATTCATGCTAGTAGTGTTTAATAACACAGCCAAACACGGAGATGAACTTCATTTCCAAAGCTAATTAACCATGGCTTTGCTCTATGCATTAGCATGACAGCAGGTGTCTTCAGTGACTGACATCACATGCAGGGCTGCTGTGCAGGACAAATTAATCTGTAACAGAATGGGACAATAAGTAGACATCACCCCCAGCACATGACTGTTCACTGTGATTACAAGTCACGTCAAGGCTATTCAAAGGAACATTTTACAGATGACATGCCTGTAGAATCACTGAAGGGGACACTGTAGCCGAGTGAAGCAACAGCATCCTCACTGCACAATAGACTGACAGAGAACACGGGCACTCAGGGTGCACAGGCCAGTGGCTTCCGAGTGCCAGGCCCAAGCCCGGGTAAATAAGGAGGGCTGCGTCAAGGAGGGCATCTGGCCCCAAAACTCTGCCAAACCAAATACAGGGATCATAAATCAGATTTCCATACCAGATAGGTTGAGGTTACCAACAACCCACATCGGTGCTGTTGGCCAGCAGAGTGCCAGTGGAGACTATTGGAACTTTGAATGCTGGCGCTATGACTGGTAAAGGGAGAGAGCTTGCTGATACTCCATCTGTCCACCACACCTTTGCTGCACTTTTTGCTGATGTTTTGGACCTCATAGGTTGTATTGTACTTTATTGCTGAATTACTTTATATTGGTTATATTTCTAATTTATTGTTTAGACTGTACTTTTTCACTACTGAATTTATATTTCTTATCTCCTCTCTGGCTTTTTATTATCTGTGTGCACTATCTGAGGCTGACAATTGCAATTTTGTTGTGCTTGGACAAGGATAATACATTTCTTGAATCGTAAATATACATACATACATACATACATACATACGTACGTACGTACGTACGTACGTACGTGCGTGCGTGCGTGCGTGCGTGCGTGCGTGCGTGCATGTGTGTGTGTGCGCGCAAATTACAGAAATATTGGTTATTTGGAGCAAAACTACTGCTCATTTAGAGTAAGGAGCAACTTTACATAACAGCTGGGAAATTGCAGGTGCATTCAGTGCCACCATTCCAGAGAGAATTAACTACATCTCTCTGTTTGCAGGGCTTTTGGGAGACATACTGTGTCTTGCTATTGCCTCTCAAACCGTGTGACATATTTCACAGTTGGCTTGATTTATATGAGGAGCAGAACTGATGGGTCTTAACTTGGACTAATGTGAAAATGTCAAATATTATGTCTCACAATGTCCACAGTTTAATACAATGATCCCATCAAGAGGATGGTGATACTGAGCCAACTGGAGAAACCACAATGTCCAATTGCTTTAAATTCCAGAAGCACATTTGGATGGGGTGAATATAAAAAACGGAAAAGTGAATGTGGTAAACCAAGTATGTCATGCCTCATATGGCAGGAAAAGGGGCTTAGCAGCATTAGGTAATACATTCATACCGTTGTCCGCAGAGAAAGTGATACAAGATAATATGGGTCAATGTGTAATGGTTGCCGTCTCATTAGGAGATATGACTATCTCTGTACTAAATATCTACGCCCCAAATGAGGACAAAGAGACATCCCATAAAAAACATAACTAATATAATTACCAGTAATGGAAAGGGGATGATATTAATGGGGAGGGGAATTTCAATATGGTACAGAATGGCCAATTAGACAGGTTGCCACCAGAACAAGGACTACCCACAGAAGTCCAGGGTAATAGATCATGTTGTAAAGACTTAGGGTTCATTTATCCATGAAGCAGTAATCCCTCAGAGAAGGATTTTACCTTTCATTCAGATCCACATAATAGATAATCATGGACAGACTTACTCAATTTTGTGTCACAACAACACAAACTCAAGAATTGTGGCATAGAGACAAGAGCATGACTCTAAAGTGATCACGCCTTTACAATAACAGTAGATAGGGGCCAAGAATCTCCATCATCCATCCATTGTCAGTCGCTTATCTGAGGCCAGGTCGCAGGGCCATGCTGGAGTCTATCCCAGCGCTCATCAAGGGGAAGATGGGGAAACACCCAGGACAGGTCACCACTCCGTCTCAGGACAGGCGTGAGGGATAAGGCTGGAATCCCAGAAGGGGTTCAAACCTACAGCCTGGTTTGTTTGTTCCCAAAGGGCTCCACCCCTGAGCTACTGCCGCCCCCTAATGTGGGCTTTTAGGAAGGGGGAAAGACAAAATAGCCCAAAATGCCTGTTTCCAACAGAGGTTAAAGTGATGGGCTACATAAGGGACAGTATAAGAACAGAAATCATTCAACATTCAAAAACTACACAAGTGTGCCTTTTTAAGTTCCAGACCAAGGATTATTTTTTTTTTTCCTCGCCCTTTCACTAAATTATCTCTCTGTTCTCTTGAGGCTATTTATCCTGCTTTATTAAACACAGCAGTATGTAATAATGGTGAGCAAGAGAGAAAAATAGTTCAGTGGGTGAGAGACCCCTCCCACATCGAAACCATTCAATGTTTTGTATTCATTGTTCTCAACACCATGAAACACATAAAACACACACAAAATGTATATATGCACACACACACACACACACACACACACACACACACACACACAAACACACGCACACACAGAACTTCGAACTACTTGCTCTTAAATTCCTCACTAATTAAATTCTTTTAAATGAATTTCCATCCAGATTTCACCATAAGTGCAGTCCTGAAACTGTGTTCTTAAGCATGTCCAGTGACGTTCTCATGCGTGGCGATTACTTGTTCTTCTAGATCTAACTGCCACCTTCGATACCCTTGGTCATGCCATCTTAGTTGATATGATGGAGAACTAGGTTGGCATTTCTGGTACTGCTTTAAATCGGTTTCACTCTCATCTGACAAACAGATATTTCAATGTCTGTATCATTATTTACGTATCCTTGTCAGCTCTCCTACTGTATGATTTCCCCCAGGGATTTGTCCTTGGGGCAATCCTCTTCTCTCTACACATGCTACCTCTAGGTGATTTGTTTAGTCACTTTCAAGGCACGTCACACCGCTGTTCTGTGGATGACAGTCAGATCTATTTTTCATACCAAACCCAATAACCTGAATCCACTGTCCTCCTTCAATGATTACTTGGCTACCATCAAAGACTGTCTGTCCCTTAATTTCCTCTGTCTAAACTCTGACAAATATGAAGTTCTCTTAATCACAAGATTCTTGATTATTACTGTCACTCCGGTTGTACCAGTACAATTATGTGAAATTATTTGGCTGGGAGACTCCATTACAGAAACATGAATAATAGATCAAATAAAGATATATAGTAAAATGTGTGTGTGGATACATAATTACATAAAAAGCAATAGATGTAACATAATAAGGCATAAAATGGTTCAAGTTAAGAGTAGAAATATGTCGTTGAAGTATAAAAAGCATCTATGATCAGTAGTCAAACATTCTGGACAGGTGGTAATCTGGGCTGGGATTTTATTATTTACCAATTATGGACATGTGGAATTCACATAAGATTAAGATCACACAAGAGCTCGGCAATTATTAGAAATGACAAGAAGTCCCCGGGTAATACGAGTCCCATGTGAGTAGAGCTTAAATCACAGTTTCATATCTCGCAACATCTTTCTCTTTCCTTACTCAAAAACATATTTTCCCTCCTTTCTCCCTCTCCCTCATTCTACCTCTCTCTGAGCCCAGTTGGTCTTTAAGACTATTTTTAATGTGCACAGTGACTACAGATCTTCTATTTTATCCTTTTATTTAAGAGATGGATTACCATATCAAAAGGCACACGGAGCATTGTGTGTCCATGTGAATGCTTGTGCACACGTTTCCACGTGTTTAGGCACCATGGGGGCAGGCGCCGTTGTCAATTGTATTACTTCAACAGCCGTAGAATGTAGATGTGTCCGATGTCGGCTAATACACAAATACAGATATGTGCATCCCCCTACACACATACACGGTGTGCCTGGTAGAAGAGCTTTTCTTTCAGTGGTGGTTGTGGCCGTCGGACTTTTTCCATCACAGAGCCAAAGGACTGTTTCTGCCATGCTGCTCTGCCCACACTGAGTTTCCTTTCTTTCAGACTCTACAGACAAAAGCAGTAGCCACAGCCAGAGGCCTCAACCCCAACATCTACCCGGCATTTCACCTCTATTAGCACTAAAGTGGCAAATGGTTTCCAAGTGTAACAAAGCAGAAGAGAGTATCTGGTAAATATCCTGTCTTTTTTAAAGTAACTTGTTTCCTGGGGGTCAATGGTAGCTCAAGGGTAGAGCATATGCTTTGAGAGCAGATGATCCGGAGGTTGTGGGTTCGAACCCATCACAAAGTGTCAGGAAAGGCATTAGACCTTAAAACCCACGGCTGCCCAGAGATGGAGTGGCAACCTGTCCAATGGAGTAGCAACCTTTCACCCAATAAGCATTTGGACCGGTTTCAGCATGGCCCTGCAACCAAACTTCAGATAAGCAGTTGATGATGGATGAGTGGTTTGCTGGGCTTTCTCATTTTGTTTATTTGAGCCTTCCAATGGCTGAGGAGAGAAATAAGATAGCGGCAGGCGGGGGTAGCTTCAAAACAGTTCCAAAGCAAAACTTTCCGTCGTCATGGACGGCTGTCTGAAGTTCACATGATAAAAACATAATTTTCTCCAGCTTCCAACAGGATGGACAGACACACTGACCACATCCGGCCTGTTCTGTCAAACCTCTGTTGAGCTGTAGGAGTTGATGCAACTTGTGCAAAAATGAGATTTAGGGATTTAAAGGATTAGGGGTAGCCCAGGGGGAAATGTGGCTGACATCTATTTCCATCTCTATTAGCCCTTATTAACTGCTAACGAGAGGAATACATCTTAGTCTGGAAAGCTGTGGGGAAAGCTAATACAGAAAATACCCACAGTTTGATTCTTTAAGATGTGAAATGGTAAATGGACTTATTCTAACACAGCACTTTCCTAGTCTAGCAACCTTCCAAAGCACTTTACATTTTATGCTGTACATTTACAGATCCTGGGGCATTAAGGCCAGATGGCCTCTATCGTGGAGCCACCGTGGCCCCAAAACGTGTTCCCTGTTAATATTTTGGGGTAAAACCATGATAGGCTAATAAAGCAGCACTGATGCTATAATTTGAGCAGTCTAATTACTAATAACAGGAAAGAGACAAACAAAAGTTTATGAGGGCCGCCGAGGAATTTTCATCCTGTGAAAATAGAGGAGGTCTCTCTGCAGAGATTCACCGCAAACCTTCCTCAAAGTCGAAACAATAACCACGTCTATTAGGTTTAGTCAAACATATGGACAGCAATAGACTTATGAAACAGTCATGGGATGACTGTTCCCAGTCCAGAGTATTGTTCAAGCT
Organism: Regalecus glesne; assembly: GCA_900302585.1. NCBI lineage: Eukaryota > Metazoa > Chordata > Actinopteri > Lampriformes > Regalecidae > Regalecus > Regalecus glesne. The sequence goes on along the minus strand of OMLC01103609.1, from coordinate 13,996 downwards.
ATCCGGCAAACCCCCCCGTTAACATCTTCAACTGTGATGGAAAGCTGATATTACCATTAACTTTCATAGAATGGTTCCTCGGTTCTATGTGTCATCACTGACAAGGTAATTAAACTGAAAAATGAAATGTTTCTGCTCGATACACTCCAATCAGTCAGTCAGTCACATGTTAATGTGATTTATTTATTCTCCGAGATGAATTTAGTGTCTCCATCATGTGGAGGAGCTTTTCTCTTATCGCATGAAGAAATGCATGTCATCTCCAAGAGTCCTGAGGAATCTGGATTTCTGGTTGCTTAGGAACTAAAATGAGAGCTAGATATGTGGAGCTATGGATAATAGGTAGGTTAACATTTCAAATATGAGAGGTGTGAGGCTTTATCACCTGCAAAGTGAAACGAGTGTAAGAGTTTCTTCCCACATCTGGATGATAACAGAGGACATGGGCTTATTGTATATTGCACAAATGATCTGTGCCCCTACTGAATTGCCTCGAATTACCTGAAATTTACACTCTACTGGGTAACGCAGGCTAGGTGTATACTTAAAACACGACATCCGTACATGCGTGTGTGTGTGTGTGTGTGTGTGTGTGTGTATAAATATATATATATATATATACATATATATATATATGTATATATATATATATATATACATATATATATATATATATATATATATATGTGTGTGTGTGTGTGTGTGTGTGTGTGTGCATGTAATTCATTTACTGTCTAATCTCTTCCATGCATT
>OMLC01103608.1:0-26391 GCA_900302585.1 Regalecus glesne | reverse complement strand
ATATAATCCCTCTCTCACTGTTAAAATGAACCTACCATAAAAAATATAGACTGTTCATTTCTTTAAAAGGGGGCCAACTCTCAAAATCAGCAGGGGGCAAAATATTTATTTTCCCCACTTTATATCTCCCAGGGAACTTGGTCATAAGCCTTCTCCAGATCTACAAACACATGTACACTTGATCGGCATACTCCCAGGCCCCCTCCAAGAATCTTGCATGTGTGAAGAGCTGGTGAATTGTTCCATAACATGGGCAGAATCCACATTGCTCCTATTCAATCTGCAGTTATACTATTGGCTAGACCCTCCTTTCCAGCACCTTAAAGTAGACTTCCCGGGGAAACTGAGTAATATGATGCCTCTCTAATCGGTATACACATTCTGCCCCCCATTTTTGAACACTGGGACTACCATCCCCATCTGCTGCTCTTTAGGCACTGCCCCGGAAATTCATGCAATGTTGAAACGTGTCATCCAAGACATCCAATCAACACCCAAAGCCCTCAGCATTTCTGGACAGATCCCTGGAGCTTTGCCACAGTGGAGTTTTTGACTACCTCAGTGACATCCTCCAGGGAAACGCATGTTGTTCCCCCATTATCTTCCTGCTCTGCCTCTATCTTAGAGGATGGGTTAGTCGTTCTTCAGGAGCTCTTCAAAGTGTTCCCTCCAATGCTCAATTACATTCTCAGTTGAGTTCAATGGCGTCCAATTCTTGCTATAAACAGCTTGCATATTTCCACATTTTCCCCACCTGAGGTTCTGTATGGTTTTCCAGAAGTGCTTTGGTGCTGATTGAAAGTCCTTCTCCATGGCTTCTACAATTTTTTCCGACACCTGTTGCTTTGCCTCTGTCATATCTGAGGCTGCTGTTCTTTAAGCCTGTTTGTACTTTGTAACTGTCTCTTGAGCCTCCCGGGAATGCTTTACTCAGAAGGCCCCCTTCTTCAGTTGGTGGGCTTCCCTAACTCCTGGTGTCCACCAGGGTGTTGGGTTACCACCCATTGAGGCACCTATGACCTTGAGACCACAGCTCACAGTTGCAGCTTCAGTAATGGAAGCTTTGAACATAGCCCACTCTGGTTCAATGTTCTCAACCTCCACAGGAATGCCAAAAAAGCCCTGCTGGAGGAAGGAGTGAAGGTCTCATGGACAAAGGCTTACTCCAAGCGTTTCCAGTTCACCCGCACTATACATTTAGACTTACCAGGTCTGTCCTGAGGCTTCCCTCTTTACTTGACCCAACTCACCACTAGATGGTGGTCAGTTGAGAACTCCACTCCTCACTTCATCCAAATTTCCAAGACATGCGGCCTTAAATCAGATATGACAACAAAATAAATTATTTACCATCAGCCTAAGGTGCTCTGATACCATGTACACTTATGAGCATCCTCCATCAATCCATCCACCCATCATCAACTGCTTATCCAAAACTGGGTCATGGGAGAACTGAAGCCTATCTCAATTCTCATCGGGCGAAAGGCGGGGTACACCCTGTATAGGTCACCAATCTATCATAGGGAAGAACAGGTAGGGGAACAGTGTTTTGCTCAAGGACACCTCGACATGATTTTTGCAGGTGTGGGGATCAAACCTGCAATCTTACGATCGCCAGGCAACTACTCTAACCACTGAGCCATGCTGCCCCTACTTATGAGGATCCTTATATTCGAAAATGGTGTTTATCGTGGACAATCCATGACTAGCACAGAACTCCCAACAATAAAGCATCACTTGGGTTCAGATCTAAGAGGCTGTTCCTCACAATCATGCCCCTCCAAATTTCTCCATCATCGCCCACCTGTGCAGTGAAATCTCCCAGTAAGATGACAGAATACACTACAGGAGCCCTGTGTAGGACTCAAAGGTCTCCAAGAAGGCCAAATGCTCTGAACTGCTGTTCAGTCCATAGGCTAAGATACCAGTAAGAGTCCCTCCCTCAATACCTTAAGGCTTAGGGAGGAGACCCTCTCATCTACATAGGAAAACTCCAAATTAGCGGCACTCAGCTGGGGAGTTCTGAGTATCAGTCAAGTCAAGTCAATTTAATTCGTAAAGCCCATTATCACAGATTGACAATTTGCCTCAGTGGACTTGACATCAACATAACATCCTTTTCCTAGACCTTCACATCAGATAAGGAACTACTATTTAAAAAAAAAACCTTTAATAGGGAGAAAAATAGGAAGAAACTTCAGGGAAAGCAACAGAGGAGGGATCTCTCTCCAAAGACGGACAGCCATGTAATAGTGGATGTGTACACAGAATAAGACACAATTTACAACATGGAACATGATCAGGATAACATAATTGTAATTGAACTACAAAAGGTAAAACAGTAATAATAATGATAACCTCCTTCATAATGAAGATACTAATCAATGAACACCTAAAATACAAACACGCAGGATCAAGACACTGGGCCAAGATTTATCATATGTTTAATGTGGACAAATGGACTGATGAATGAATGAATGAAATATTTTTTTCAAACAAGTATAAAAACACAAATATAACTGTTAAATTAACATATATACATATATGTATACAAACATACATGCACATAGACACAGGATAGAAAAAAATCAACAACAAAAAGAGAAACAAATAAACAAATGATAGTGTGGCCTGTTTGAAAAAGGAGTAGGAAGAAATATACACTTTTATATTCCTACCCCTTTTTACCTATTCATCATAAATTAGTTTTATCCATCCATCCATTGTGAACCGTATATCAGAAATTGGGTCGCGGGGGAACTGGAGCCTCAAGGGGGCGGCATAGCTCAGTGGGTAGAGCGGTCGCCTAGCAATAGGAAGGTTGCAGGTTCGATCCCCGGTCCTGCATACAGCATGTCGAGGTGTCCTTGAGCAAGACACTTAACCCCTAACTGCTCCCCGAGCGCCATATGTTGGCAGCTCACTGCTCCTATACAATAGGTTGGGTCAAAAATGCAGAGAAAACCAAATTTCCCCTTGCGGGAATGATAAGGGAATCCTTTCTTTCTATCTGCGTTCTCATTGAGTGAAAGGCGGGGTACACCCTGTATAGGTCCCCAGTCTATCACAGGGAAGAGTAGTTAGGGGAATAGTGTCTTGCTCAAGGAAACTTCGACACACTTCTCTGCAGGACTGAGCATCAAACCTGCAATCTTCCAATTCCTAGAGAACTGCTCTACACACTGAGCCAGCCCCCCATTATACTTTTATTCTATTTTAAATTATATGGGTGCACATTGTATCTCTATATTATCTAATACATCAAAATATAAATAAATTTAGTTTAGTGTATATATATACTAAACAAAAAACACAATATAAGACTTCTACTTATTGTTTACATCTTTCCCAATTAACACACTTCCTCTTTCCTATACCTCTTTAAGAAGGATTTTTTATAAATCTTTTTAAACTGATTTATATTTGTACTGTTTTATCTATAGTTCCAGACTGTTCCACAAGTTCACCCCACAAATTTATATGTGCATACACTTCATTTTAGTTCTGACACTGATTTGAAAAAAAGTTTAACTCTTCTCTCAGATCATATCCACCTTATCTTTCCCTGAGCATCCCTCATATGTTTTTGGGCAATAGGTTATTTCTGGCTTTGTACATGATTTGTAATGTTTTAAATTGCCCAGATCCATAAACCTCAATGTGTTTGATTTAAGAAGCAGTTTATTTGTGTGTTCTGTATATACACACATCATATTGGTTGTAGGGTGCATTTGTAGTTATTTCCCCAGACCTCCACACAGTAAGACAGATAAGGTAAAAACAGTGAACATTATAAATTGTGTAATGATTTATGATCCAGTATGTTTTGTTTTTCTTCGAATTCCAGTGTATCTTGTCAGTTTAGCTCGGATATGGTTTACATGGGGTTTCCAGCTTATTTTGGGGTCCATGATCACTCCAAGAAATGTATTCCCATAAACTCTTTCTACGTGTGTATTGTTTATCATCAGATTTACCTGCACATTTCTGGTATGCTTTCCAAATAGCATGATCTTTGTTTTCCCCAGATTTAATGATAGTTTGTTTTGTCAAACCACAATTTTAATTTATTAATTTATGTAGTGATCATCCCCAAAATATGATGCAAATATCCCCCAGAACAAATGTTTGTATAATCTGCAAACAAGATGAATTTCAGTATTTTTGATACATTACATATGTCAGTTAGCTTTTGTTGCAAGGGTCTGGTCCGCTGAGACCCTTTGCTTTCACTGCTACCTGTCTGGCAGTGCACCTAACCCGACTGGTTTTTCCTGTAGTTGGTGGGTCCAGAGGATGGAGAAATGTTCATGTTGTTTTTTTGGGCTGTACCCGACCAGACTCCATCGCAAACCCTGCAATCAGGCGCTTGCTGATGGGGCCTCCTTCTAGGCCTGGCTCTAGACGAGGATCCCTGGCTTCTCGGGCTAGGGTAACATTACTTCCTCCTCAATGTTTCAAGGGGTCTTCTTGAACCACTTTTAGTCTGATCCCTTTCCTTAGACCAATTTGCCATCAGAGACCCCACCAGGAGCACCAGGCTCCAGATAACACCGTTCCCATGTTCACTGGGACACACAAAGCTCTCCACAATGATAAGGTGATGTTTCCCCAGAGGCAGTTATATACAGAAGAGTATAAATGATAACCTTTTAGAGTGAAAGCAATTTGGTAGAGATAGGTCTTAATTTATTTTAAAGCTGTCATCAACTTATGTTTTCGCTAAAAACACAACAATCATAGGCGTGATGTCTCTGCACTAAATATCCCAAAGTGTTTATGTGCCTCTCCTGACAGTCCAGATAAATATCTTCAAAGGAACAGTGGGATTTAGACTAAAAGTGTTCCTGGAATTGCAGTAAATACTCTTCCTTTGAGAGTAAAGGCTAACATTACATGACCTCAATTTACCTTTAGCAGCAACTTCACCTGCAATGAATAACCAAAGGTTAACCTATTACTATAATTTATCAATCAAAACACAGTATAACTCAATTTATAATACTTCATCTGAGGAATGTCCTTATGCATGCTTGATTATCCAGGTAGAAAAATCATAAAAAGGTGAATCACTTCATCTGGACATGTTTTATTGAAATAAACATTTCATCTCTCACACAAGAGACATCTTCAGTCTAGGATGACTGCAGGTATCCCCAACCTTATAAAATACACTTGCATAGTGACTTAAGCCAACAGTGGTATCATATGCAAATTGGTCATTGGGTGGAATCTCAATGGTAATGAGCACTATTCACAGAGGTTGGGAAATAGCAAGCATTGTAAGATGAAAATGGGAAACCTCCCCCCTCCTCATAGGTGCTGATGGTGTTAACATACGCAATTTAACAATAAGTAGACATAATCAAAATAATCTTTGGTGGGGAAACAACTTTTTTCCATTTTTATTAAAATATGGAACAGTCCATTCTCATAATCAAAACAGACCTCATTGTTTGATGGAAAAGGTGAAGCAACTTTTATTACACATGTACATGCTCGGTCAATGTGAGACACGTTGTACAGCGCTTTGAGTGGTTAACAGGCTAGAAAAGCACAAAGTCAAAATTGGTCCACTTACCATTTACAGAACTACTGTAACATGCCACAAAAGAATTTTGTGAAAATTATTCAGGATGGATGCAATTGTCTTTACATAACTATCCTCCAGCAAAAACCATATCCTGAAAGACAGCAAATAAATGAAATAAACGAAATAAATCGATTCCCTTATCAGTCCCACAAGGGAAGATTTGGATTTCTCTGCATTATAAAACATCCTATTGTGTAGGAGCAGTAAGCTGCCTACATATGGTGCTTAAGGAGCAGTTAGGGGTTCAGTGTCTTGCTCAAGGACATCTCGACATGCTTTCTGCAGGACCGGGGATCAATCCTGTAGCCTTTCGATTGCCATATGACCGCTCTACCCACTAAGCTATGCCGCTCCAAAATGTATTAATTATTTAAAAGACTGTGGAAGCAATGATAGGTGTGACCCCAAGGTTCGAAAACATAACGTTCACCTGGCTTACTTGTAAAACTTTACTCCACTCATTTATTTTCCCATCAATTTTTATATTACTCGACAACCTGCTCACGTTCTGAGCTATTCCACCCCTATAAAGAGATGATATTCTCACTATGGATAACCACGGCAATTTGTCATAGTAAAACATTATTGCATTACACTGGCTGCCATTCCTTGGTATATTTCATTTTGTTCCCTGGATCTCTGACTTTACTACGATAGTAGAGCCCTGGATTTTTGTGTGGGAATGTTTGCCATTTTTCTTGGAGGCTTGGTATTGTTGAGTAGCAAGAGTAATATCAGAAGTAGTCCAATGGTGGCGAGTCAGGGCATCCTGCAGGTTGAAGAATCCATCTCGGGTACGTCGTATGCCTTTACACACTGCCGTGCTGCGCAACTCTAGTCCTATCTCATGAAGAGCTCTGCGTAAATATCTCTGTGTTTCATTTAAACACTGTACCTCTGGAAGAATAGGACATTTTCAGATCAGAATGTAGAAACTCTTAAAATCTTGAATAATGCATTTATGGATAAAGCATTTATATTAGGCTGTCTATTTCAAAGTCCGAAAAACTGGAAATAATGTATGACAAACATTTTCTCTCATTCAAAATGTCTCCACTATTAGAAAAACTTACCTAGCGTGAAGAGGGGTGGTTGAAAGCGTATGCAACGCAAGCCAGTCAGAATAGGTGGTGATTTCCCATCTGGACCCAGTAAACCACGCACAGCCATCTCATAGGCCTCCTGTGAGCTTATGTCTATGTTGGAATACCTGTCGGAAAATGTTTTAAAGATTCTATTTATCTATTGAAGAAGGGCTTGTGCCCCAGGGTTGTCATATGACATCTGTCTAGATGTTTTGATCAACAAGAATAATCTGAAATATGAGTTAAAGATTAAAAAAAGTATTCATTTATCCTGAAAATATAATTGAAACTGAAACAATGAGTGGGCTTACGTTAGCAAGGCTTTTTGATTGGCACCTTGCAACATTGCCAATACTCTCTCCAGCTTGTCCCGTGTGATGTGATCTGTTGAGACATAAAAACGAATATAGATAGAATAAACTATATTTGTATCCTGTATTTTAATTTATTTGATTTATCTAAACAATATAATAGAAGTAGACCTGTAGCCATCTCATGTAATTTAATATTTGAAATAAAAATACACTCAATCAAAAATGAATAAAGTATAGATCATCTTGGACTATTGTGACAGCCAGCGATCAGACCAAATAACATCAGACACGAATGATCTCGATGGGGAGACAAAGGAAAAACCAAACAATACATGATTTGCAAACAGATTATTACAGTACTACTTTAAATAACATACATTTAAACCATGTGGTATTTTCTGCCACCAGGAAAGAAAATCTCAAATTAATCAATTTTAATTTCTGGTTACTATACCATAAAATATAAAATATGACAGAATAACAATATGGTTGAGAAATGAGGCAGAAGAAAAATAATTATTGGTATCTGAACATGAATATGATCTTAATAGATTGAAAAAGGTTAGTAATGTTGGGCAGGAAAAGATTGCAAGAATAACTTTATACAATAATGAAATAAATTATTCAAAATTTGAGCAGTATTACACCAAGTGCAGAAAATTGGTTTAGTTATAAATATGTCCCTGCTCTCCTCCAGGTAATTGCCCTAATTATTGTTTTTTATACAGATTTATTCATCCCTTTGCCTTCATTTATTTCATACCTTATTCTGTTTATACACACACACACAAACATCTTATATCACAAATCTTTGTTATTTCATCTTTATCTCATATGTTTCTGTAATGGAGTCTCCCAGCCAAAAAAATTCACCTGATTGTACTTGTACAACCAGAGTGACAATAAGCATCCTGAAACTAACCTCTTAGATAAATTAAACCAGTTCTATGCAAGATTATCATTAACACCTATTCTGTCTGCCATCTCCCTTACTTTCATTCCAATGCCATCCTTCTGCATCCTTGATGAAGGGATAACTACAATTCAAGAAGCTGAATATCAGGAAAACAGCAAAGCCAGGTAGGATTAGTGGCTGATTAACTAAACCACTGTGAAGGTCAATTGGCCCCAGTATTTATTACCATGGTTAATGAATTCAGACCAGTTTCTCAAACATCTACGGACATGAAAGCATTGTAATGCACCACTCTGTCATACCCGAAATCCTGTACCTACCCAATGGTGGAGCCATATTAATTTAACTGTCAAACCAACTGGTTTATTAAGTATCCAGTCAGCCTAGCGTAGCATGCAGTCAGCATGGCATTCCTGAATTAACTGGGGAGGGCTTTTTCAGGAAGGGTATACAGTGTAAATCTAATATGTGGATCTTAAATCAGATTATCATACCAAATCCGTCGAGGCCTGAGTTACCAACGGCCACCACGGGTAGTGTTGACCAGCAGGATGCCGGTGAAGATTATGTTACTGTTAAGTAAAGGAGAGCAAGAAGGCATGTCCAGACAGTGGGAGAGGGGGAAGAGTAAAAGGGCAGAGGTGAGAGTTGGAACATTGAATATTAGCACCATGACTGGTAATGGGAGAGAGTTTACCAATACGATGAGGAGGAGGATTGTAGATATACTGTGTGTGCGAGAGACCAGGTGGAAAGCGAACAAGGCCAGGAACATCAGAGGTGGATGGAGAGATAATTAGTCAGCTGCAAAATGAAGACGTGATAATGAATTTCATGAGTGCATATGCCTTACAAGTTGAGGGTAAAATGGAAGAGAAAGAATAATTTTGGAGTGAGCTGGATGAAGTGATGGAGAGTGTACCCTGAGGACAAAGTGGTGATTGCAGTGAACTTCAATGGGCATGTTTGAGAAGGGAACAGAAGTGATGAGCAGGTATGGTGTAAAGGAAAGGAATGTGGAGGGACAGATGGTGGTGAATTTTGCAAAAAGGATGGAAATTGCTGTAGTGAATACATACTTCAACAGGAAGGAACACAGGGTGATGAATAAGAGTGGAGGAAAATGCAGAAAGGTGGACTATATCTTTTGCAAAAGACATAAACTGAAAGGGATTGGAGACTGTAAGGTGGTGACAAGGGAGGGCATAGCTAGGGAGCATCAGATGGTGGTCTGTAGGAGGACTTATGAGATCAAAAACAGGAAATATGATGGCAGGGCCAATAATAAAATGGTGGAAGTTGTAGAAGGAAGACTGTTGTGTGACGTTTAGAGAGGCATTAAGACAGGCATTGGGGGAAGAGAAGAGTTACCGGATGAGTGGGCCACCCTGTTTTATTATACGGCTCGTTGGTCTAGGGGTATGATTCTCGCTTCGGGTGCGAGAGGTCCCGGGTTCAAATCCCAAACGGGCCCTACTTGTGGCGTTACGTAGAGTTCTTTGGCACACTTGCCAATAGAAGGTCCTGCAGTTTCATTCCCATGACCTGAAGGGGGCATCACAGGATGATGAACTAAAACACTGAATCCCTAACGCCACACAGTGGCAGCACACTACTCGAATTTTAGGGGCGGCATAGCTCAGTGGGTAGAGCGGTCGTCTGGCAATCAGAAGATTGCAGGATCGATTCCCGGTCCTGCATACAGCATGTTAAGGGGCGGCATAGCTCAGTGGGTAGAGTGGTCGCCTGGCAATCGGAAGGTTGCAGGTTCGATTCCCGGTCCTGCATTCAGCATGTCGAGGTGTCCTTGAGCAAGACACTTAACCCCTAACTGCTCCCCGAGCGCCATATGTTGGCAGCTCACTGCTCCTATACAATAGGTTGGGTCAAAAATGCAGAGAACAAATTTCCCCTTGCGGGACTGATAAGGGAATCAAAAAAAAAAGTTTATTCACTTACCTCTCAGTGGTTTTAATGTTTTGCTCGATTGGTGTTTATTTCCCATAATTGCCAATAACTGTTATTCTAATTAACCACTTACCTGCCGCTTTGTCATGCATTAGATTTGTGTCTGTGTTGTGTGTAGGACCCTGAAGAGAGGCTGTCGTTGTGTAGAGGTAGACTGCTGGGATGGCTATGATGGGGAGCCTGTGGTCTATCATGGTCACACCTTGACCTCCAAAATCCTCTTTAAAGATGTAATTTCAACACTCAGGGAATACGCCTTCAAGGTGGGCATTATTAACATAATGTGCATAACAATCTTCATCTAACATTTATCCTTATTCCTGATTCAAACCAAATGTAAAGGAGTTTGTATGTTTAACAGACTATAGTGTAAAAAAGGATTTGTCAGCATGTCCACTGCCACGGAAACCAGATATAGCCTCTGTGGTTGAGCCAGAATACAAGCCATCCATAACATAGTTTCTTCTCATATTTCCCATCTTCTTTCTTTCCCTCCTCATATTATAAAAAGAAACAGAACACTGGTAATAGGTTACCTCCTCTATTCAAAACCAAGGTTTTTAGAAGATGAGGTGTATTTTTCATTTGCATTTGACGAAAATGAAAGAAAATCGATTCATGATCTTTTCACAATGTTAAAAAAACAACAACTCAGCCTTTTTGCTCAACCACATATGGTTTTGACATACGGTGGATATAAAAATGGCACGTTTTCACAATGAATGAAAACAAACTAAGAGTAATCATGTCAGAATTTTTCCCACTTTGGAAATTTCCGCCTAGAAAAATATGAAAATTAATCAGAAAATGTTCAGTTAAAAAAAAAGAAACAAAACCTACAGTGCAGTTGTTGCGTAAGTGTGCCAACCATACACTATATTAGTTCAGCAAAATTTGCTGAAGCACTTTTGGAATTTATTACAGCACTCAGTCTTTCAGGTTAAGAGCTTGGATCATGCTGACTTGGCAATATTTTCCCTCTCTTCCTGGCAGAAACATTCTTGATCCTTTTCACAACTCTCTTCAGGTCATCTCACTGAATTTCAATTGGATTCTGGCCTACACCATTCCAAAACGTTGATCTTTTGGTGAAGCCATTCTTTTGCTGATTTGAATGAATTCTTTGGGTTGCTATGGTTAAGGTGGAATTCCTCTTCAGCTTCTCACCAGTTGGCAGCAGCCCCAGTGTGGGCTGAAGAAAATAAGCCCCAAAGTGTGATGCTGCCACCACCATGCTTCACCATGGGCATGGTGTTCTTTTGGTGACGTGCGTCATTGTTTTTGTGTCCAATATTCCTTTAGGAATCACAGCCTTTAAGTTCAACATTGATCTCATCAGACTGTAATACATTTTCCCTCGTGGTTTTGGGAGCCCGGTTTATCTTTCTGCAAAATTTAGCCATGCTTGAAAGGTTGTTTTTTGGTGTGAAAAGGATTCTGTTTTCCCACACTACCCCCTAGCCCAGACATGTGAAGAATACAGGAGATTGTAGTGACATCTAAGAAGCGACCAGTACATACCAGAAATTCCTGCAGCTCCTTTAATGTTGCCATGGGCTGCTTGGCAGTCTCTCTGAGCAGTTTCTTCCTTGTCTTCTCTTCAATTTTGGTGGGACATCCTTTTCTTGGTAATACTACTAGTGTTTTCTCCACTTTATGTTCTTCACTGTGTTCCACGGAATATCTAAGGCAGGGGTGCTCAATAGGTCGATCGCGATCTACCAGTCGATCGCAAAGGTAGTGTGGGTAGATCGCATGGATAACTATTTTTTAGACGGCCAATAGATCGCCATGAGATCTACCCACATCACTGCGTTCGACTGGTAGATCGCGATCGACCTATTGAGCACCCGTAGATCATTTTGACTTGATCATTTTATAAGTAGCTCGCATGCTAAGTAAGTGTGAGCATCCCTGATCTAAGGGATCCTTTTGTACTCCTGTCCTGATGGATACCTTTCAATGAGGGATCCTATTCATGTTTTGTGAGCTCTTTGTTGACTATGGCTTTTGCAGTTGGATACAACCAAGAAGATGTCAGGAAAACTTTATTCGCGGTTAATCACAGTCACTTCATTGATGACAGGTGTATACTAAATACTACTTAACATGGGTTTGAATGTGACGGGTTAATTCTGAACACAGCCACATCCACAGTTTATGAAAGGGTGTGTATACTTACGCAACTACTTTTTCTTTTGTCCTCCTCAAATGTTTCGGATTTTTTTCCCCACTTTATTTTTTATAGGCTGCAATAAAAAGGGGAACATTTGGTTCATCTAGGTTTCGCATTTTCAATCACCAAACCTGCCATTGTAACAGGGATGTGTAGACTTTTGATATCTACCTTATATTCCATGTGTATCATATGTGTATGAAAAGATAGAGGCTTCAGCGTATATTGGTCAAGGGGAAGGAAATCTGTATTATCCCTAAGGGGGAATTTGTTGCACAGCCAGTAGTAAATACGATCAACACACAAATAATTCACACAAAGAAACACTTACATAATATTAATCCAAAGGCCATTAGCCGTAGGGACAAGTGAGTTCTTACATTTATTTTTGCTGCATCTTGGCAGATTATATCCGTGACCAGATGGGAACAACTTGAACTCACTTAACAAGGGGGTGACTCAGGTCATCGAGTATTTACTCGCCCTTCTTTTTGGCTCTACATTGTACACATGGGAGAGGTCATTTATATATTTTCCTGTAATTTTCCTCCGAATCATAACAAATACTTCTGACGAGTTCCTGTTTATCAACTATAGTGACTCGAACCAGTGAATAAAAGAGAAGGTTAGAAGACACTCAGTAAAACAGGAGTAAAGCATTCTCTAAATGGGCTATTGCACAAAAGGCATCTGTATCTGGTTCAAAAGTCAACTGTGTTGTTTTTTTCACCCCCAGTTATTTGACTTGTCAAGTCATATGAGTAATCTCATATTTTCATTAAGGTCTCAGAAAAGATTTATTCAGAAATGTTTTATCATGTTTCTAAACAAACTTAATATTCAGTTGAAGCAATTCACCTTTTTTGGGATTCCCTTACCTGTATTACTGAGCATACGTCAAGACATCACAGAAAAGAGTTGCTCCCTTAGCTTGCTGCGAGAGTAGCATGTAGATTAGTACATTATGCCTATTCCCGCTAAGTAACAATAAAGACCAATGATCAGAAAATCCATACTCAATCCCTACGCTTTTTGCCAGGCATCAGACTTTCCTGTCATCCTCTCCCTGGAGAATCACTGTGGTTTGGAGCAGCAGACAGTCATGGCCAAATATCTTAACCAAATCCTGGGTGACATGCTGCTGAGAACGCCTTTAGATGGTCAGGTCCCCCAACATCTTCCTTCCCCACAGGTATGTCTCCTGCATGAGTATTTTAAGATCACTTTAAAAGAATTGTTCAAATTATATTTGTTTAAGTGTGTGCGTGTATGTGTGTGTGTCCTTTCAATCAAATTAAGGTACTGGTATAAAGCAAATCCGTGATTTTAATGCTGACTATCAGACATTAAGGTTCAGTCAAGGCTGTTGACTGAACGACTTAAATGAATACTTTACATATATGATTCAAATAATTTTTGATAGTTCCCCACCAAAAGTTCATTCAAAGGACCAAGACCATGTTTGATAATGAAATGCTTTCTTTAAAAAAAAGTCCTCTCTCCCGATGTTTTCAGTCTGGCTCGGAGGCCAAACGCGGTTGTATAATTTCCATAGATTATTTCTGTAGACCTTTCCTGTCATCGCACTCAGGACAGTCAATGTTCACATGAATTAAGGATGAGTGAATCATATGAGAAGTCCTTAGAGAGGTTTGCAAGATAAATTACAGTACTTTGCTGGGAAGAAGCTTGGATAGCCTTCAGTACCTGCCATATACTGAAGAGTGCAAGTATTAAGAGATGACGTCCCTTTCTAATGTAGTCTTTCCTTCCAGATCACCCCTCACTATGACGTGCTCTCATTTTCAATTGACAACAGTTGATGGATGATGTGTTGGTTCATTGAACTATAAGAATTAGATCAAGCTGGAAATGTTCATTTAACGCCGTTTTAGTTTTTTTTTGGTGGATTTCTCAGGCGCTTCAATAAATTCATTTTCTTGACTTCAGCCATGTGCATTTTAATGTAAACAGGAGAACATAATAGTTGGAATGGTTGTTACATACTCACGCCCCTGCAAAGTAATAATGCTCCTGTTGCTTTCGCCTACCTTTGTGAGTCTCTTTGTGGGTTTCTATTACAGAAGCTGAAGGGCAAGATTTTGCTTAAAGCTAAAAAGATTGGCGGTCTAGAAGACCGCCTCGATGAAACCCTGGTGGATGAGGTTAGTGAAGAGGAAGAGATAGATGATGGCAGTGCTGAGAGCCCCTCTGAAGAACACCCACCTGCTGAGTGCCAGAACAACATTAAACAGGTGATGTGAAATCCTCTCTCGATACCCAACATGCAATGCAAGCTCTTTGGTTTTCTGCCACGTTTGATTGTCTTTTTTCAGGTTAATTATCTGATCAAATGCTTTTATTTTGTTTCTAGTATAGAAAATACTGTGGATATATGAGGATTAGTGAATAATTGAAATGGGACTGACAAAGATGGAGGAAAGAGAGCCTGCATATCAAACTGAGACAGGAAAATGAGAGCTGATGGTGAACAGGGACAAAATAGAATTCGCTGCTTTTGTCATCAGTCAATTTCACAACTGCCCAAACAAAAAACAATACACTTTTTAGAATTTTATGAATGAAAAATCCATACCAAAAAAAAAACATTTCAAACATTTTTAACTTGCTGATCTAAAAGATGAGGTCCTCTGGTGGAGCTGTAATCTAGGTTGGACAAAGAGATTGTTCACATCCATCCAATCATCCATCTTTCCCAGATTTCCTGAGCTGGTCCATAGATTATAATCTGCTACCTTCTGGTCCTACCTTTTCAAACTATTTGGCTGCTGCTATTCCTAGATGTTATTTGTAATTCTATTCAGGGTGGCATAGCTAAGTGGAGAGGGAAATCATCTAGTAGTCAAAAATTAGTGGTTTGATCCCCGGCCCCTGCAGAAAGTCTATTGAGGTGTCCTTGACCAAGACACTGAACCCCTAACTGCTCCCCGAGCACCTCGTGGCAGTTGTGCTCACTGCTGCTATGCAAGGTTAAATGTAGAGAACAAACTCCACCAGTCTTCGTCATGTGGCAAACAAAACAAATGATGATTCGAATGATGGATAACTTATAACATGTATATGTGCTTTGTGAACTCGGACAGAAGTCCTTGGGATTCAGCTAAGGAACAGAAACTGAAGAAGTTGATCCAAAGTGATGCAGTTAGGTAGTAGGTCAATGGGACATATCTGTAGTTCCCCACATCTCAGCTATATAATCTGACTTAATTAGTCATGTAATTGACTAAACCAAGGATATTTTCCTTATGGATCATAAAATCATGACTTCAATGATTTTCACGGATGTTTGGATCTGTCTCTTATTATATTATTTTTTTACCTCTTCTCAGAAAGCCAAGTCTAAACTGTCCAGAGAGTTGTCCGACTTGGTGGTTTACTGCAAGAGCGTCCACTTTCATGGTTTTGAGCATGCTCGTTCAAACTCCAAATGCTACGAGATGTCCTCCTTCTCCGAGTCCAAGTCCAGGAAGCTTGCTAAGGATTCAGGTAAAGAGATGATGCACTACAAATATCTGGTATCCTTGAAGCTTGATTCCATTGATTCCATATTTAGTCGACAAATGAGTCAGGTGACACCAAGGTCCATGTTGTTGCTGTAACACATTGTTTTATGAAATCAAAGCCGTTTTTGTTGCCTTCTGAGAGAAGCCAAATGACTGTTTGAATTCCTTTAACTCTTCACCAGGGACAGACTTTGTACGACACAACAAAAGGCAACTAAGCCGGGTCTATCCGAGTGGACTAAGGACAGACTCCTCCAATTACAACCCCCAGGATCTGTGGAATGTGGGCTGCCAGATAGGTGAGAAGAGACCCTCGGTTGGCTCGTTTCCTTTGTCTTAAATGATTTCGATGCAATACACATTTCCCCTCATTAATGGTCACCATTAAAACCTGAATACAGAGGTGTGTCAATACCAGTCTTAGGAGTTCAGAGTCTTTCTCAAAGACACTTCAGCACTCTTTCTGCAAGGGCTGGGGATCGAACCACCAATGTTCCAAATACTAGATGACGATCCTACGTCCTGAGCTATGCCACCCGTTATATCAGTTATATATCAAATAGGTGGATATGCGGCAGAGCTTTGGAGATTTCAGTAATGGCTGCATCCTACCGAAACAGGGTGTAAATTGATTGGTCAGTGATAATAATCTCCTTCATAGGGACAGTCCATATTAATGAACATTTAGAATATAAATATGCCAGATTTAGCCATAAGGCTAATTTCCATCTGTTTTCAGTATCTGGCTCAAGGACACTTCAACACGTCCTCTCAAAGAACTGGGGATTGAACCACCAATCTTCCAATGATTACAAAGCAACCACCTTACCTCTTGAGCTCTGCCGCCCTCTATGTACTATGGAACTTTCTGGAAGCAGTGTCTTACATATATGATGAGAACTCAAAACATAAGAGTTAATGAAACAATATAGGGAATACAATGAGCATAATGGTATCTATTCAGCCAAATCACGGGTATAAAGATACAATGGCTAAATAACATCATTTTTTAGGTGGCACAGCAGCCCAGTTGTTAGCAATGTCATCTCACTGCAAGAAGATCCTGGTTTGAATCCCATCCCAGGTCCTATCTGTGTGAAATGTGCATGTTCTCACCGTGTCTGCATGGGTTTCCTCCCACCACCAAGAACACCTGCATGTTAGGGTTGATACTGCTGCTTATGCCCCTCACCAAGGACAAAAGGA
The DNA here is from genome assembly GCA_900302585.1 of Regalecus glesne. Taxonomy (NCBI): domain Eukaryota; kingdom Metazoa; phylum Chordata; class Actinopteri; order Lampriformes; family Regalecidae; genus Regalecus; species Regalecus glesne. Next base: position 9,609 of record OMLC01103608.1, on the reverse strand, counting down.
AAGGAAATGGATTTTGTCCCAGAACGGCAGCTACTCACTACTCCTGTACAATAGGCTGGATCAAATGCAGAGAACACATTTCATTGTAAGAACACAATTTGTTGTAAGAATACAATGTCAAAATAAAGTGGCTTTATCTATGACTATAGTAGCCACAGTCTAACAAATTAAAAACACAATTTAATAACAATGTTAAAAAAAGCATGGTTTAATTTCCCCAATGTGGAATAGCAGTATATATAACATATAAACTATTAGGAAATACATATATAACCTCATCATGGAAAGCATAAAGAGCTTACATGTGAGACTAAATGGTTTGGTAACTCAGAAATCACACAATGTAGTTACCCAATAAGACATTTTTCAACTCATTATATTGTCATTACCCCTCTTCTACTACCCTTCAAGTGGCTCTGAACTTCCAGACAGCTGGCATGGAGATGGATCTGAATGATGGACTGTTCACTCAGAATGGCCACTGTGGTTATGTTCTTAAACCTGATTTCATGAGGAGCGATGACATAATATTCGACCCGGAGAAACCAAAGGAACGTGATGGATACTCGCCACTCCGCTTATCCATCCAGGTAGAAAGCCTCCCACAGAGTTCATTCTCTGTTACAGTTGCGTATGCACACACACTGATATGGTTACACTTACATTGTGCTGCACCCTAATGTGAATGTGCGTGTGTGTATGTGTGTGAATCAGGTGATAAGTGGGCAGCAGCTTCCTAAGGTGAACCAAAAGGAGGGCTCTATAGTAGACCCCCTGGTCAGAGTGGAGGTCTACGGAGTCCCACAGGACCATGCTAAAGAAGAGACCAATCATATTCAAAACAACGGTAACAGAAATGTTAAAAATATGTAGACATTACCAATCATTTACAAAGAGGTTTTTCATGATTTTGTAGTCATGGATGATGAAAAACAATTAAATTCATAAACAAAAACAGCCACACATGATACAATCTAAAATAATCTTTATGACCTCTCGTAGGTTTTAATCCGGTGTGGGATGAAACTCTGAATTTCATCATCCACACCCCTGAGCTGGCCTTAGTTCGATTTGTGGTGGAGGACCATGACAAAACATCCAGGAATGACTTCATAGGACAGTTCACTCTTCCATTCACATGTATCCAAGCAGGTACGCACAGGTTTCAATGACTTCAATTCTTACTGGGGCCAGCCATATTATAAATGTTCACATTCATGACAATCTTAGTGGCTTTGGGCAAAAAAAACAACTAAATCAAATGGCAAACATTAGGATTAAATGCTGGCATGTCTCGTCAGGTCAAAGACACCTCATGGGACTTTCTCATCAAGAGTGTGTTTCCAAGCGGATCTGAATATAACTTTCTCTCCCTCTCTTATTCTCCAAGGATATCGGCATATTCATCTCCTGTCTAAAGATGGAATGGCCATCCCTCCCTCCTCCCTGTTTGTCAACATCAGCATCTCAGAGCTCACATGAGGAGAAAGAAGCAGGGGACGTCTGCAAATTCCCTGTCTCCGAAATAAATTCACACCAATTCAACTTGCTGAGGATTGAAAAGCGGAAGCAGCCAGAATGGATTTAATGGTGAGACAAAAACAGGTTGAAACAGGGCACTTCAAAAGAAAATGTCCTCAAGCTTTTAGTATTAAGGACCATAGGTCAACATATGGACTATTACCTCAGGTAGAACATGTAGGATTTTTCTTACTGTGAGCATAATAGATTATCTCTTTTATTCAACACTTGAATCTGTTTAAAACTTACAGTATTATGCAGTAAAAGTAATAGACTGAATTACTACTTGATATCAGAGAATACTTTGGTATAAGCAGTTGAGAGGATCAAATAAGTAACTGAAAAGTAACTAAAGAGAGGCAAAGAGTAAAGAGACACACACCATAGTCGTATTCCTTTGAAGTGTGGAGGTAAACAGTTTTATGAAAAATTCAGTGCAAAAAAAGAAAAGAAATCATAAGCTCAGTATTGCTGTTGGGCTGGGACCAGAAGTTTTATATTACTACCATATATTATAACAGTGTTGTATGCTTCTATAATTTACATTCCCCATAGCTCTGTGGGCGCTGCAGCTGCCCACTGTTCCAATACAATAGGACGGATTAAATGCAGAGAACAAGCTCATTGTAAGAACACAATGACCAAATAAAGTGGCTTTCCTCCCTTCCTTCCTTATAAAACATGTTCAAAACACTTCAAATCACAGTAGAAAGAAATGAGGTAACATGAGTGCTCTGCATGTCTAAAAACGAGTTTGCTTTTAGATATCTGGAAGGGAGAGGATAGCAGCTGAGAACACTTTTATAGTCAATGTGATTTTAAATAATGAAATTGTAAACCTTAAAATATTCAAAGGTTGGCATTGAGTATATTGTAAACTGCAAAGCAACTGCATGATTTGGAGTATTTTATGTCCTGTGTAATATATAAATGTATGTATATAGAGTCATGTAAAATATGCATTAAACAAATTCTATGAATGGTTGAAACACTGAGCAGAGATGACTTTTAAACAACTTTCATTCATATCATATTGGGTCACATCAAATATCCATCCATCCATCCATCCATCATCAACTACTTATCCAAAGTCAGGTTGTAGGGGTAGCAGTTTGAGCAGGGGACCCCAAACTTCTCTTTCCCTGGCCACATCAACCAGCTCTAACTGGGGGATCCCAAGGTATTCCCAGGCCAGTGTGATGATATAATCCATACATCTGGTCCTTGCTCTGCCCTGTGGCTTCCTCCCAGCTGGTCATGTCTAGAATACCTCACTAGGGAGGTGACCAGGTGGCACCCTTACTAGATGCCCCAACTACCTCAACTGGCTCCTTTCTACAAAAGTGAGCCGTGGCTCTACAGAGTCCCTTGTGGAAGGCTGAACTTCTCATCCTATCCCTAAGGGAGATGCCAGCCACCCTCCTGAGAAAACCCATTTCGGCCGCTTGTATCCGCAATCTCGGTCTTTAGGTCTTGACCCACTCTTCATGACTATAGGTGAGAGTAGAAATGAAGATTGACGAGTAGATCAAGAGCTTTGCCATCACATCAGATGTATTCCCAAGAAAACATTAAAAAACCCATACATTTTAAAATCACACATTCCCTTAAAATATCTACATACAACCATAATTTTAGTCCCTCTTTCACAATGCAAAATTCAAGCTGATTGTGTACCCATCAATCCATGTCAAAGTCCTCCATTTACATGTCCTAAAAAAACTTAAGGTTCAAGTCTGGATTTGACATACATTGTAAACTTTTGTACCAAGATTGCCTCATTGAATAATTTCAAAGAATCTGGTCAACTTAGACCAATTTGGAGGAGTCATGATAAAAGTTAACTCAGTATCATGTTAAATGTGCTCTCAGCTATCTGCAGGGCCCAGTTCTCTCACACTGTACACTTTTGTACTGCCTCCCTTGACTCGCCCTGTATTTCCTTGGATGCTACTGCTTTTTCTGCTATCTCATCTGGCCCTTTCTCCTTTCTTACCTCCACTGCTCTACCATCCAGTGTTCCTTGCAAAGCTTCCTTAAGGGTAAGGCTAACTGCCTCAGAACTCCTCACCACCCCCTGCTCGACCGACATCTCTGGGTGGTGCCTCTGCAAATGCTTCACCACCTGGAACTTCTGTTTGGCTCTGTAGGGGCAGTGACGGCAGCAGAAGGGTTGCTGGTTGGTGTGTGAAAGGTAGTGGTGTCGGAGACCTGCCGGCCACCGGAAAGCCTTGTGGCACAGCCCGCATTTGTATGCCCGATCATCACTGTGTTGCCGCTGGTGGGTCTTCAGTATGAACCTAGTCTTGAAGGCCTTACCACATTTCTCACAGACGTATAAACGGACGTCGCAGTGCTGTGTGTCTCGGTGGGCACGGAGGGCATCAGCTCTGTTGGTACGGTAGTCACACTCCTCACAAGCATATGGTTTTTCCCCTGTTGATTGCAATTGATGTCATTAGTTCAAAGTTTTTTTTAATTTCTGTGGGATACAATATCCTTACCAAGACATTCATATGAACTAAAATGAAATCAATTTAAAAACCTTTTCCCTCCAGAGAATATCAGAAGAGACATCACGAATAACATCATCTTAATGCAAATAGGCCAAAGTGAGGGATGTATCATAAAAATCTCAGAAGATGTGTGAAAAAAGAATCAGTTCATTTGCCAAGTGAGATTTGACATAACCAGGCCTGAAACTTGAACTCACTGTGACATGACACAATTTCATGAAAATATTAAAGTAAAGATAACACTCAAAAAAATTTAAGTAAACAGCTTTAAAATATGTATATAACATTACTGTTCTATACATACACTGGATCTATTAGCCATATTCAGGAAAGCTTGTACACTGTACACACATGGAGGGCAGGTTGGTGCCAACCTGCCCTCCATTTAAGATTTATACATCTGCAGAGTCAGGAAATGGGCAGGCAACATCAATCCAGACCCATCACATCCGGCTCACAACCTGTTCCATCCCCCCCCCGGTAGGATTTTCAGAGCACAGTATACCAAAACATCCAAACATAAAAACAGTGAGTTTCCATGGGCTGTCATGCCAATGAATGCTTAACATTGTCAAATTCCAACCATATCACTCTTATACACTGTACTGTGGATTGTATGTATACTGGTAACCTCTGTCGCATCCATCTACCTCAGGCATCTATGAAAGTAATCTGTTGAAATTTATGTCAATACTTCAGATATAGTCTCAGCACCATGCACTTAATTACCTCTTATTTTTGACTATATATAGGTAATCCCTGTGTATATATCTGAAGATTAGTTGGGTTATCATTCTATTTGAAGTACCTGTGAGAGCCATGAAACCCAACTCAAATTCCATGTATGTGAAAACCTACACGGGCAATAAACTGATTCTGATCTATTGCACATCTGTCTGTCTAGGGAGAGGAATCCCTTCTCTCCAGAGATTTCTTCCTATTTTTTCCCTGTTAAAGGTTTGTTAGGGAGATGTTCCTCATCTGATATGAGGGTCTAAGGACAGGATGTTGTATTGCTTAAAAGCCCCCATGAAGCAAATTTACATGTTGCAATATTGGGCTGTACAAATACAATTATTTTGACTCTCATTCATATAATCTTGAAAAAAATCCATGAGCAGACAAACACAGCCAAAATTAATCAATGGCCAACCTATACAGTCCACTTTTGCAGTGGCAGTTTATGTCTCTTTCTCGAGAATATTCAGTGACTCTAACCAATTGGGTTTCATTATTCTTTCCTCTTCAATATTTTCCCAGACAAGCATTTAAACTCCAATTATTACATGTACGTTCTCTTAGCTTTAAACTACTGCTGGCCCATGTACATTCATTAACATTGATGATACCTGTATGTTTGGTCATGTGGTACTTCAGCTGAGTCGCCCACTTGCACTTATAACCACAATCTGGACACAGATACTTTTTCTCCTCTTGGTGAACTCTCATGTGAAACTAGTAAAAGAAATAGAAGAAACAGTGAAACCAATGGAAATTAGACAACATGGAGTAAATTGGATTTTGAAATGGTCCCTCCAGCATCATTGCGGACCTGAATTTAATCCCTATGCTGAATAGTTCATCAATTAGAGTGTAGTGGATCAATAAATCATCTTAAAAAGGTATAGTTACCTTCAACCGGGAGGGATCAGTGCAGGTGTAACTGCACTGCTCACAGTTGTAAGGCTTCTCTCCAGTGTGTATGCGAACATGCCATGTGATTTTCTGCTTGTTCCGGGTCGAATATTCACAGTCTGTGCACTTGTAAAGGCGTTTGCCCCCATGCGAACGGAGGTGCTGCTCTAACACCACGTGATGCTTACAGGCAAACTCACAGTTGCTGCACTTCAGAGGCTTGTCCTCCGAGGGTCCATCTTCATGCTCATCCAGTAGGTGCTGAGCCAATCCCTGCTTTGTTTTACTTGCGAAAGGGCACAAGTGGCACTGATGGGCTAAGTGTATTCTCTGGTGCATCTTCAAGCTCTCCTTTGTATCAAAGGACTCCTTACAGGTGGCACACTTTAGAGGAGGGTGCTTCTGCTGGTGAGTCTTTAGGGCAGCCTCGGTGGTGCATGAATAGTCACACTGTTGGCAGGAAAAACAGTCTTGGAGCTGGTGCATGCGTTTACAGTGATTTCTTAGTGCAGCATCCGAGCTGAAGCGAGCCTCGCAGTGAGCACAGGAGTGCTGTAACTCCCCAGAGTGACATCTCAAATTGTGGCGCCTGATGTCATCTAGGGTGTAGCTGCTGAAGTCACAGAGGGAACAGAAATGAGATGGTTGCCTTTCATGAACACGTGCCTTGTGCTGGCGAAGTTTGGTCAGAGTCCCGAAGGTCTTGGTACATTCACTGCAGCTGTGACGGCCAACACCAGTGTGGAGAGACTCGTGCTCTTCCAGTCGATAGCGCCGTGTGGTGCTGAAGGGGCAGTAATGGCATCGGTGGGGTCTTGTACCTTTGTGTTTGAGTTCAACATGTTGCAGCATGCATCGTTCTTGTTTGCAATCGAAGGCGCAGTGCTCACAATGCAAGCGCTTGGGTTTGGCGACACCAGACTTCGTTTTGTCATGGACATGTGAGACGTGGTTTGTCAGTGAAGCCTGAGACTTGGCTACAAATGAACACTGCTGACACTGGACTTCATCTGGCTTGAGACAGCCTTGCTTCTCATGTCTGTCCAGTGCTCTTCTCTGACTGCACTTGAACGGACATCTGGAACAAGAGAGGATTTGACTTTTCATGGAAACTTGGGTGGGAAGTTCGGTGTCCATGTTCACCAGGTTTCTCCCTCCTCCTGTGAGTGCCTCGTCATTGTGGTCATTCGCTTCTGAAAGAAGTTGATTCTTATTTCCCACAGGGGGTTTTCTACAAGCCGAGCAGTGGCGCTCTACTGTTAAAACCTTGACTGATGAAAAATGACAGAGCCTGCATACAAATTTTCCATTTTTTTTAGTGTATGAGGTTTTATTACTCTGTGCAGCAGAGAGAACATCTAAGCTAGATGTTCGTTTTTCAACACGACTTACTCTCAAACGCTTCATCGGACCATTTTTCCTTTTCGGGCTTCTTGATTCGCTGGAGTTAGCTGATTTCTCATCATTGCCTTTGCATTTTTGTAAAGGAGGTGTGAAGGAAATCTCTCCGTGTTGATGTGACTGCAGGTATTCTGTATTTGTGATATTTCTGTCTTCCAGAGAAGACAGCTCTGTAATATATGCACTTGGTCTTTGCTCAGGTTGTTGGGAACTATGATGGCCTCGAGGAGAAACTTCTTCTCCAGCTCCAACAACTGTTGACATGCCTGCAGGTGTCCTGGTCCTTCGCTGACGAGCTGGGCACTTCTTCAGGAAGTGGGTATCAAGGCCACGCCTCTGTTTGAATTTTGCCCCACAGGCTTGACATTTATGGCCTTTTAGCCGTCCCTGGCACAGTGACAGGCAGTGGAACTTAAGAGCTGTCTCTTTACGACTTACGTAAGAGCACTTGTCACAACAATAGATATTCTCGCTTTGTACCACAAGCATTTGCACACGTCCCTCCAAAACCATAGCCTCGGCCTGGTCTCGGTCATGCCTCTTCATTGTCTTCAAGCGTTTCTCAGACTCCAAAGGCTCGTTTTGCCCAGATGTCAAAGAGGAACTATTGATGAGGTCACCGGCATTCTCTACCAGATTCTTTGCAGGCTCAGCTGGCTTACTTGTATTATTCACCTGGTCATCACTGTTTTCTAAATCACTTTGGCGACTGTCACAATCTTCGAAAGCTCCACTGTCTTCCTCCACTGTGCTTATGGCACTATCTGGCTTTTCTTGAGATGTGTTTTGACCAAGACCAAATATTTCTGGGGACTGGCTTGTACAACTTTCCACCTCCCTTTGTATAGGAGCAGTCTCGTATTCCGCGGTTGATAATGTGGTCAAAACAAGAGTACAGTATTCCTCTGGATATTTAATGGATGGAGCGCAGACTGAAATATTGTTATCGGTAACAACTTCAGGAACACAGTCATTCATGGTTGCCTGGTCCAAAGATTGTCCAACATCTCCAGTCTCTCGAGTGGGAATTTGACCCACTGGGTCACTAAGCTCCTTTTGTTTGCTTTGATTCTTGGTACTTTGAGATGATGGAGCTCCTGTTGGTGATTGTTCAGACTGTTCATCAGCTATTGAGGGTTTTTTGTAAAAATCCTGCATGAACTCAATGGAGTTCCTCTCTTTCTCCTTCGCAGAATAGTTCTCCTGCCATTCTTTGTCCCCGGGTACATATCCATGAACTTTTCTCTTGTGCAGGAAGAGGCTGATGGTACTGAAAGAGGAATAGAGGCAGAGGGCACAGCGGAACTCCTTCAGCTTGGTGTGTTTGCAGTTCTCATGGTTCTGGAGGGCCTGCCGGTAGCAGGTGGTGTATGTACAGTATTTGCAACCATAAACAGCTGACTGTTTCGCTTCCCCAGAGTGTTTGGCTAGCATGTGATTGCGAAGTTCATATTTACGCTTGCATGCATAAGCACAGATCTCACACATGAGGGATTTCGCCTGATGTCGTAACTTGTGGCTGTTGAGCTGGTCCATGCGGTGACAACGGTATGAACACTGGTCACACTGATACCTTTGAGAGGAAAAACTTTTTGTCAAAATAATGATAGTATGCCTGGCCAACTGCTCACCCTAACCATGTTACACCAAAATAAATAAATACACCATTGGTTTTTAAACCCTTGCTATTTTCACTTATTTCACATAACCTGTATTCAGAACAATTTTAATGAGAACTTACTTTGGGTGGATATCATCTAAAAAAAAAGCTAAACCATTGTATCACCTTTTTGCATCTACTAACTAAAACCTCACAAAAAAATCTAGTTGTAGAACTGCAACAAGAATAGCTTTTCTACTCCTAGTGAACCCCTTCTCCGCTTCAGGTAGGTTTTTGCTGACTACAGCACACATAGGTCTCCATCCCATGTAATTTTGGATAAATGTATTTGTTCCGACAAGTTCCAAAAAAAGAATAGTACTAAGATTAAAATAAAGACAAAAAGTTCCCCAACAGAACACCTACCTGAGGTCTCCTGCATGTTTGCGCATATGCACATTCAAGTAGTGCTTCCATTTAGTGATGTATCCACATTCAGAACACATGAAGTTCTTGTCCTCCGAGTGTGTGAGCTTATGTTTAGAGAGGTATGATTCATCTCGGCACCTGAAGTCACACAGGCTACACTTGTGGGGCTTCTCACCTTTTATGGAAAAAAGAAAACAGGGAGCAATAATACTAGGGTTAGTAGTTCAATTTTAAATAAAGGAACCAGTAGAATAATAATAATAATAATAATAATGATTCCCTTATCAGCCCTGCAAGGGGAAATTTGGATTTCTCTGCATTTTAACCCATCCTATTGTATAGGAGCAGTGAGCGGCCAACATATGGCGCTTGGGGAGCAGTTAGAGGTTCAGTGTCTTGCCCAAGGACACCTTGACATGCTTTCTGCAGAACTGAGGATCGAACCTGCAACCTTCTGATTGCCAGACGACCACCCTACACACTGAGCTATGCCCCCCCCATATATAT